>JBAMNC010001933.1:0-22817 GCA_037902135.1 Cetoscarus ocellatus
CATAATACTGTTCTGTAATGCAGATGTTCCTCAAGATAATATTCTTATCCATCCTTGTCACTGCAGAATGTTTGCTGCCAGTCAAGATCCCACCCAGGGACTGCTGTGGTAGCTCTGATTTCACTCTGTCTGCTGGTAGACCCATCATTCTGGTTTGCATAAATGGTGTGTAAACTGAATGTCTTCTAATAATACCTTACATATTACTTTAGCAATTTAATGTATCTTATCTTATGTTTTTACTGCTTTCAGGCCGTTATGATCTTCATGTGCCACAACTTACATGCAGTCACTGTCAGAGTCAGTGGACTCCTGATGTGGCTGATTTTGTAAGGAGTGGCTACTGGCCAACAACAATGCAGGCACAGACACTGTTCCAGCAGGACCTGTTCGAGTCTTTTGAGGCTATGAAGACTACAGCCCCAGGGATGTCCCGACAGGCCTTCACAGCAATGCTGGACCAGAGGACAAAGCACTTTGGAAGAGTGAGTGATTACAATGAAAATTTAATACTATACAATCAAAAACATAATTAATGGAGGACGCTGTCATAAGATGTGAATATGAGAAGGACTGAGTGATTGACCAGAAAATGAAAATCCTTTACAGTATCTGTTTTTTAGGTAATTAGTAAGCATCCATTGTAACTGTATGTGTCAACATACAGTAAAAGCATATGCATTACTTAAAAACTTGAATTTCAAAAGTGGCAGGCTCTATCAAAATGGATTTATGTCAACATATTGATTTTTGGTCATTTTGATGTTTTGTTTGATTTTATGTAAACAAAGCTGTTGACTTTCAGAATATGAAACCTTATTGACAAATTCAGACCATAAATACAGTTTCAGAGCTTTAAAGGCATTATGACAAGCTAGCAGCAAACTGATTCTGCAAACTTTAAAGGCCTTTTTCTCGAAACTATGCCAGCTGGTATGTAATGCAATGTCTTTTGCTTAATATTTTGGAGTACACAAACAATAACGACAAGCCTGTAATTCCGTCTTTCAAACAGTGTCTACTAAAACCTGTGTTTTTATCTTGCAGATGGGCAAAGTTAATTCAGATGCCTTCCAAAGGAGCTTTTTGCAGTACATTTATTGCAGGTTTGAAGAAAGGCAACTGATTGGACCTGAGTTGTTTGTCTGTCCTGCCTGTGTGCCTGATCAATTAGTTATATCATTGGATGGCAACAGGAAGCTTTACAGGTTCCAAAGTGGAAATCAGTGAGTTTTACGTACAACACACAGACAACCCACAACACAGGCAATATGTAGCCAAAGTAAACCTTAATTAGTCTGCATCTTTATGTTCTGTGAACACAATTGCTTTTATTTGTTGGCAATACAGTTTTGGGATGTTTTCTTGTAGGGATAAGGAGCCTGGCTTCTTTGACGGGGTCTTCTTGGCAAAAGACTCTGAGGTGTCCACTTTTGTTGAGGAGGTCCGTGGAGCGGTCAAGAGTGTAGGTTTATCATCAGTCTAAACTAAACAAACTAATAGTAACATTGTGGTGTGATTTATGGAATACATCTCAGCAAAAATATTTACCCCTTTGTCTGATGACCCAGCTTTAGAGAGATGAGATGGAGATGTAAAGCAATGAGAACTAGTCAGCATGTCCTGAACAACAGAAGTAAGCTTATCAAGTACCACAATGATGGGGCATAAGGATTGCAGGGAACTTTTTTTCCAACCCTCTGTCAGTACTTTGTGAAATTTCTCTGCAGTAAAGCATACACATTATGTAAAGAAATCAAAATAGCAGTAACCATATATAACTACAAAGACATTTCATTTTCAGTTCAGAGTATTGTTTTAAAACTCAAAATTTCATGTTTTGTTTCTTAACAAGGAAGACCAGACTCACTCACAGCTCTAAGATTCTAAGGTCTTTCCTAAGGAAGGAGAAAGACTAGTCAGTTTTTAAAGAGGATGAGAAACAAAATCAAAAAATCTGAATTGATGTATAGAGCATTTTTATCACTCTGTGTTACTCTCTTTATGTTGGCAGACTGCTGGAAAAGCCATGTGTGGAGAATCCCACTGGACAGCAGCCAGAGAAACCTCCAGGCAGACCAATAAACTGGATGAAGAGGGTTTGGAAATTGCTGTTTGTAGGCATGGATTTCTTCTGAAAGGTATCTTTTAGCTTGTTTCTTTTTCTTTCATGTTTTTTGAATATGAATGTTAAATATTTCTGTATAACCTAGTTTACAAGATTTAATGTTCAGTGATGATTTATTTTATCCTTTAAGGTCTGAACATGTTTCGGGGCGAAATCTTTGCTTATCCAATGTTCCTGCAAAAAGAGTTCCCCGCCTCCAAATTTGTTGCCATGGATGTAACCTGTCGGTACTTTCCATATTTGGTGAAAGTGACTGATGTGCTACATCATCTGGATCCTCTCAAAGGAATGAAGCCGTGTTTGTCTGTAATGCATGCAAAAGCACACAACACCAAATGTGAGGTAATATATTTGAGTGTTTCTTCTTTTAAAAATTGTAATTACAAAAATTTTAGAAAAGGAACATTACATAATTATCAATAGTCTGAAATGGATCTTCATTATACATTACATTAACAGTGTTGCATAACAAGATGTGCTGACAAAAAAGTTCTTAGGAGTGCAGAACTCCTTTGAATGTCCTTAGCCATGGCAAGCTCATTCTTTTACCACACCATGCATAATGCACATGCATATTTTACATATATTTCTAATAATTTTTTAAAAAAATGTACAGTTTCCATTTTTTCCTAAACCAGCAGACCAGTGTATACTGTGCATTTAATTCACATTTAATTACTTGGTTGTTTATATGTGACAAACAAACCTCTGATTCTTGACCACTGGTTTAGTAGTCTATCAAACTGTTGTTCAAGATGTCCAAATACATGTTTCTAACAACATAAACCACCCAATCGCCCAATCAGAAAAAAGTTACTTAAGGTGGCCATGATATAAATGCAATAAGTAGCAATGTTATCACTACCTTGACAAAACTTCGCAATTCCTTGTTAACCAAATGCACATCTCCCTGCAGATAACTTTGAGTGCAAGGAACCAGGAGGGGGTAGGCACCACGATTGGTGAAGAAGTGGAGCAAGTAAACAGTTTCCTTTCAAGATGTGCAGTAACCACCAAATACATGGCCAAGTCAGGTTTGTGAATATACATGCCTATAAGACTTAGGTTTGTAAGTCTGTTCAACTGTTTCTGGACTGTAGAAAGTATCACATCCTGCTATTTCAGTTGGTTAACTTTCTGATAAGTGCACATACCTTGGAAGCATGCATTTGAATGCTAATTCAGTTTGTTAATTTATTTAATACTTAACAGTAAGAACAGATATGTTAACGGTCCATGCCATGGGGTGGAATGACCGAAAGAGGAACAACCTCCACAGAGCCTTGTCATCAAGATACATCAAGGTTTGTTAGGATTTTCTATCAAGCACTTAGATGTTATATGCATTGATCTTATTGAAATGTTGCCACCTAGTGAGCAGCTATGGCTCAGGAGGTTGAGTCAGTTGTCCACTAAACACAGGCATCTATGGTAACAAGTATGATGTGTTTGTGTTAATGGTTGAATGAGAGTCAACATTGGAATGTTCTATGTACAAGTATAAATATATATGTGTTACTTTACATCTTAAGATTGTTGTCTAATTGAAACATTGTCTGCTTGAAATCATGGCAAAGAACATATCATGTATTGCCTTCTTTTCTTTATGATTCAGTGAGAGAAATACTGAAGCCATGTAAATGAAATGTATGTATGTAAGATTGGAAGCATATATTTTTTTTATTTTTATCCTTGCACAGACATTAAAAAACACAGAGGAGGCAACAGTGACCCTAAAGAAGATGCAGGAACAATGGCAGTGTTCTGATGACACATTGAAACAGTGGGTGGCTCAGGTCAAGGAGTGGGCCAGTACTGGTAAGATTATAGTTGTTATATAAAATTCATGTATTTATATTTACTGTAGGTATTTTGTATTAGGGAAAGACATGATATTAAGGAACTTTTGTGTATTGAGCACTTGTTCTGAAGGCCAGTTGTACCTAACATATTGCAAACTCTCAGCACTGCATGACATCTTCATATTGTACTGGGGCTGGACAGTGTAGAAAGATTACTGACCAACTTGGAATATTATTGTTGTAATGGACACATTTACAGATGGGTCTGTTATCTACATAATAATAGCACATTTTTTGGGGCGTCGGTGTCGCAGCTGGATAGTGCGCTTGGTCAGTGATCAGGAGGTTGCAGGTTCAAGCCCAGCTCCGGGCGACACATGGCAATGTGTCCTTGGGCAAGACACTTAACCCCAAGTAGCTCCCTCTGCTGCGTCAGTGGCGTGTAAATGGGCATGAAAGGGTGTGGAAGTGTTAGCTGATACTGATGGATAACTTACATAGAAACTCTGAACCATCAGTGAGTGAATGTGAGAGTGAATGGGTAAGTGTGACCTGTGGTGTAAAGCAGCTTTGAGTAGTCAAAAGGCTAGAAAGGCGCTATATAAGCTCAAGTCCATTTACCATTTACCATTTTATATAAAACAAAGACAATGAAATGTAACTGTACTGTTTATTTAGATTAATTGGAAAACTTATTTAACAAGTATGTTGATGCACTTTGCGGTAATGATCAGTTTGATTCTTCAACATGATACAAGAGTCACTCAGTATGATAAGCCAGGATTATGTACAGTGAGTAGTGACCCCACAACCCTGTCAAGGACAAGCACTTAAGACAATGGATTCATGGATGTCTGAACAGTCCAGTCCAAGCATCAAGTTAACCCCGGGCACTATTTGGTTAAGTTTAGTTTAGAGATGTTTCATGTCAGCTTTTGATGAGCTATCAAAACCTGGATTAGTTCCGGCTCAAGTCACATTGGAACTGTTCATATTTTGTTTTTCATACCTCTAAATAATAGAAACATTTTTTTATACATTTCAAAAGGAAATCCTATGGTCCCTTCTGGTGAAGTGCCTGGATTGCAGAGCTCCATAGAAACTCTCTTTACCAGCATTTGCCAGAAGAAACACTATCTGTACCGGAAAAATGGTATTTTGAACTAAAAAAAACAGACATAACTTAAATGTTCTGTTAGACCTGTTTGAAAATATATCAACTCGTATAATAATCTCTTTATTTTCAGATCGTAATAAAAAGCGAAAGAACATTGTCCACAAGATCTCCCAGCTAAAACAACGGCTACTTCAAGAGATTGGGAAATACAATCAGTTGCCTGATGCTGTAACTGTAGACGGGGATTTAGTAGTACAGAAACTCTCCAGCAAGTCTGAAGAGAGCGTGATATGGCCATGGCAGGAGCAGAATGCAGGTATTTCTCTAATGCACATTATATTTAATAACTGTCACTCTTGTCAAATGTACTATGAGTAATTTATCATTTTGTTTTATCTGTAATGTCTTTACAGATGGGGTTCCCCTTTTCATCAAAAAGAGGCTTTTTGACCAGCAGATGTTGCTTTCCAGGTTAATGGAGGAAAAGCAGATCCTCTTAAAGGAAATGATGCAGCACTGTCTCTACATCAGGGACTCCTTGGAAAAGGTCCACTCATTGATGGTCACTATTCTAAACCATCATTCAGAAAGTAAGTTCCACTGTGCTCTCATAGTTATTTGTATATTGTCATAGTTACTGTCTGTTCAATGTAGGAAATGTTCATTGTTGTAATAGAAACAGAAGATTCACTGATATCTGTACCATGTTCATGTCACATAGAATGAATGCAAAACATTCCCATATTTACACCTAGCAACCATTCAACATCAGACAGCTCAAGGCGGTTATATTAGAGGGAAAACCAGGAAACATTTTCTCATTAAATATGATCCAGATCAGAATTCTGGTGGGAGCTGCCGTAAATCACCCCCTGAATAACTTGACAGACTCAGACTGGGTCTGTATGCGCCATGTTGGCAGCATTGGGTAAGTGCGGTGACTATTTAATTTTTGACTTTACAACTTCATGGAGGTCCTTGGATGGACCGACCGACATAGCAACCTATAGAGCTGCTGGTTTCAGCAAAATAGACATTAAAATCTCTTTTTCTACAATATGGGACCTTTAAAATTGGGTTAAATTTCCATTAATGACAGCATTTTACTGATGTGAGGCATGATTATTTGCATATTCTCCTCCATTATAAGTCAGAGTATATCTGAGCATTCAGAGAATTATTAAAGCATTCCAAGCAGAAAAAACAAAGAATTTTGAGTTTCCTACTCCAAATTTCAACCTCAAAGTTGCTGTAACTAATTCCTAGTTTTGTAATTCTGATAACTCTTATATGACATTATATTATAGCGCATATTACAGTGAAGTTACTCCAAAAAGTAAAAGGGCAATCTAACATGTTAGGCTAGTGAAATTATTTGTCTAATTGTTGCAACTGGGCCATCAGCTGTCACACGACATGGTATTTATGAGCCGTTGTTTCCCTGTTATAAAATTTGAAAAAACTGCCTCAATACCTTTCCCTCTTTTCCCTTATCTGTACTAATGAACCAACATACAACTGCTATCCACTTGTACAGCTCTCCAGGTTTTAAAAAGAGCTCTGTAGCCTGCTTTGCCTTATGTAATGCTTGTGCTGCACACTTACTGTATGGTTCAGTCTTAGTGTTTTTAGCAGCTAATGCCATCAGACAACATCTGGTGCACACGACCCGCCCAGCAGAAAACAGACACACTTACAGACTGGCTGAGTGGCAGATAATGTTTCAGAAGTTTGTAGGGATTAAAATAGAGCTGAGGGAGTGTGAGCACCACTCCAATTTATCATGTATTCTCAAAACTGCTAGATGTAGGAATTGGTGACTATTTGTTAGCATGTTTGATGATATTAACCATTTAAACAACGATATAGCATTTTTATTGTCTTTAATTCATTTACTGTGCCGCAAGTCAAAAAGTCAATTATTGCAATAGTGTCACAAATATTTTTCTCCTGTGTTTAGGTTGCTTGACTGGGTTCTCAGAGGAGGGGTCCAGAGGCCTTACCTGTGTGCTGAAGAGGCGACTTGAAGATCTCAGAGGACAGAAAAAGACTGTGTTGAACTGCTACAGAGCCATTCTCCATTCTGAGCCAAATCCGTGGCTTGGGGAAGAGGAGGAGAGGGAAACTGAGGAAGAAAGGGACTGGCTGCATGACAGCAGCTCTGATACTGAAGAGGACGATGATGATGGTGCTGCTGGTAGTCTAGAGTTGTGAATGGACTTGAGCCTACATAGTGCTTTTCTAGTCTTTGACTACTCAAAGCAGCTTTACACTGCAGGTCACACTTACCAATTCACATCCATGTTCTATGTTAGTTAGCCATCAGTATCAACTAACACGCCCTTTCATGGCCACTTACACGCCACTGATGCAGCAGTGGGAGCAACTTGGGGTTAGGTGTCTTGCTCAAGGACGCATTGCCATATGTCACTGGGCTTAACCTGCAACCTCCAGATTACTGGCCAAGCATACTATTCAACTGTGCCACCGATGCCCCAAGATATCAACATTTGTGAGATTTAAATTTTGTAGGGCTGTACTAAATGTCATTCTTTACATCTAAAGTTTGAGGTTTTTGAAAGAACTTTGAAATGTCAGTTGTCTTATATCATACAAATATACTGGGAAAAAAATCCTCAAATTGAATGAAATGATTCATTGAATTATAATGGTGTTGGAGCTGGGTAGATATATTGTTGTTATGGTTATATAAATGTTATATATGGTTCTGTTATTTAATGCAGGTATGCGGGCAGGCAAAAAAGCAAATGGCTGGAAAGCATCCGCTTTTTGACCACAGTGGAAAGGTTTTTTGTAAAAAGGCTAAGAGGCAACAAATATGAATTAAGGCAGAATATACCCAAGCTTAAAACATGTTGTGAATTTTGGAAATGATTGCATCTCTTTTTTCAATAAATGTTGACTTTGGACTTCACAATGCTAAGGAGTTATTGGATATGTTTGGATCACGAGTCAGACAAAATCCCACAGCCACCACTGCAATCTAATTCTACAAATATGTAGCCTAATCTTTATCTGAAACTATGAAGCAATACTAGGTTGAAACAAAATTAACATACAGATTCAGAGCGAGTTGGGTGGTCCTCTTTGACCATCCGTAAACTGAATCATTGGCACATCTTGATTTACAAGGCTATACTTGGCCTGCTTCCATCATACTTGAGTAACTGTGTTCATGTGAAAAGATCTGGAAGCTACAGCTTTCGTACTGTGACTCAGTAACAAAATCTTCTCTTGCCCTCTGTCCCAAAAGTTCGTCTTGAAATGGGTAAAAGAAGCTTCAGATATGCTGCTCCTGCAGACTGGAATCTGCGACAAGAAAAACTGTGTCTTGGAGAGCTGGTCTCCCTAAGATTTTTAAATGCAGATTAAAGGCTCTAGAGGAAGATGAAGCAGGCTGTAAATGCTTTGAAAATTTTCTTTTCTGTGACCCTGACTTAACTGGTTGATTTGTCTATATCTGTGTCTGTATTTGTTTTATGTCTGTAACTTTGTAATTGTGCTGCTGCCTGTCTTGGCCAGGACACTCTTGCAAATGAGATTTTTAATCTCAATGAGGTTCTTCTGGTTAAATAAAGTTTCTATCTATCAGATTCAGAAAACTTTATTTATCCCAGAGGACAATTCAGTACATGCAAAAAAAAACTGGGCATTGGAATAATAATTTAGACTCAAATGTCATTGTAAAAATTGATAAGATCATCACATGGTCAATTTAACTCCTAGATGCATAAGTGGGGTCAAAACTGACCCCAGAGGTTGTTTTTTTGCAATATCTTTGTAATTGAAATTTTTTATTGGGGGTTTGGGCGTGCACACCCCTGGGGGTGATCTCTGAGTGCCCGCTTTGCAGAATTTTTTAATTTTTTTTTTTTTTTTGCGTGCTCGTGACCCCCCATGTCATGCTGCCCATTTCGCCCATGCCTTAAACCGCCACTGGTTATAGCTATCTGCAATAAAATTTCACCCGTTAGGTGGCCTATTATACTATTATTGGTAACTCAATGATATTATAAGTGTGTGTGTGTGCGAATGAGTGTCTGGTACATGTGTGTATGAGTATACCTGTGCATGTACTTATGCAGCTACATATTGATTCATATTCTGTCTGCCAAAAAAAAACATTTTTTTATGTTCTTATCTAGAGTGTATGATGGTTGCTAGAATGCTTGCTAGAATTCTTTCAGACCTTGCTTTAGAAATGGTCCTGGAAGATAAAGAACCTATCATAGGGTTTGACTCAGGATCTGACATCTCAGATGAAGAGGACCAATTAGAGGACCCAGACTATTGTCCACCTGATGTTGTGAGGCCACCTAGAAATCAACCCCCACCCATGAGCAACATCCGTCAGACACAGATGAGTCTTCTGATGAGGCCTCTGAAGAGGAAGAGGAAATGGAAAGGCCTATTGTATCCAACAGAATGAGCCGTAAGAAATCAATATGTAAACATGAAATCATTCTCATGTTGGGATCATTTTTGGATGTTTTTACCTTCCTCAAAGCTGTTTTTGGATAAAAATGATTATAAAAAGTGATAAATGAACATGTCAAACATGAAATAATTCTTTTGTTGATTAAAATATAATCATCTTTAACCAAAATTAATGAAGAATCTTAAGTTTACAGCATAAAACAGAGTCTTTCTAATTGTAATTTTTGACCTCACTCATGGAACAGTTAAAGGTATTGGTAGGTATTGCATCTAAGGGTTAAGAGATATGTGTACAAAGTTAACGTTGCACACAGACAGGTATTGGCACTACAATATACTATAATCTTGATGGTCTAGGACCTTCCTGTCAGCCTGGGCAAGGGGATACAGGGGCCTCTAAACAGCCATATTAAGGTAATGGGGAAATATTTGTAAGAAACATTATGTAGCTTATTAGGAAATCTGGGTCTAAACTGGTCCAAATTGAAAAGTATGACTGTGTATAAGACAAGCACCAATATCTTGAACACATTTGGCCACTAATTATCCCTTAAGACATATTTGAAAGATTTGTATCCAGCTTGGCCCTAAAAGGCTCTTCGAAAGTATGCCTGAAAGAGCATAGGAATGGAGCAACATGAAAATTAAACTTTGTCGTAGGACAACAGTTAAGACATCGTTGGAAAGGTCTCGACCTACAGAGTAACATATGTCAGTATGGAGATTGTGGGTGGTTCTTGCTCCATAGGGGTGCCCTTTGAACCTTGACCCTGAGACATTTTTGAAGGCTCACAGGTCAGCAACAAAACATGCTACAGACATGGGGTCAACAGTTTTGGAAAGCTCTTGACCTCTACTACCATAACCGAAGGCATACCAATAGGGGGCGCCACTGAGTATGGTCAAAACCTGAAAAAAATATGTTTTCACCCTTTTACCAATCAGAAAATATATTTTTAACCAAACCAGTCACTTTCCTACCCCACTAAACATATAATAACCTTGTTAGGTCCCTGTTCCCAATTTTACACAATAGGGAAAACACATCTGAACTACAAACATGGCGCAGCACCTCTCTATTCTGTAATGTAACCGCAATTGCATCATCGTCCTTATTGTAGTTCTTGAATCGTTCTTCCGGGGTAGGGTTAGGATTGTGACATTAGGGTTCAGAAAACATATATCTGCATATATTTTTCAGCAGAAAAAAATAATTTAACATAAAGGATCATACCGTGAGCAAATATATGTTTTAAAACATTAACATATAGATAATTTGTACTGTTGCAGCCATAAATTAGCTGATCTGTTTTGCAGACGAAAGAAGGGTGTGTTCAAGGACAGAACGGATTAAGCAACGTTTCAAAAGAGAACTTCAACGCCTCGTCCCTCGATCTGGTTTTGTATTTAATAAAGTGGTAATGTTGTTTATAATATATATACGTATAATGTGTTGCCAAATTAGACGGTACAGCTCAGTGCACCAGCAATCAGATGTATTAAAAATAACCTTCAGCAGCTGCTGGTAGCTAACAGTATTCTACTTGGCTCCTGAACATACCCCAAAGGAGCTAACGTAAACGTAACGGTACAAGGTTTTGCACTTCGGAAAAATGTATGGATTTATAATCCATGATTAATTCACACAGGGAAGGTGCTATATAACAGTTGCATAAGATTTGGAAGTATAGAATATACAAAAAATAAATAAATAAATAAATAACAATAATAATAATACTGCGGCGCATAGTCTTGAATCTCATGGTAACAGCGAGGATGACGCCACGCACGGTTGCCACAGCACTTTCTACACACTTTGGCCTGATAACTATATCTTTCTTCATACCCCGAGTTCATCCTATTGACATTAAGATTCATGTGAAGGTGCTTATGTCATCAAATACATTAATACCATACTGTATTATCTCATCCTGCATACAATGCCACTTGATCCCATAACTGTCACTTTGACTTGTCACTGTATCTTGTCACTTACTCCTACTTGTGTTACAGATGTAGCCTATTTACCTCATAATTTTATTTACTGATCTATACTTATTTTTATCCTGTATTTACTTACTTGCTATTTTGTCTCTGTACTCTCTGCAACATCTGATTTTTCTCCCTGTGGTTCAATAAAGTATGATCTTATCTTTTTTTAAGGTTTTTTGGGGGGAGCTTTTTATGCCGTTAATCAGATAAGAGAGAGGACAGTGGATAGAGTAGGAAATGGGGTGAGAGTGGGGAATGACATGTGGGAAACAGGCCACAGTATGAATTTGAATCCAGGCCATACACTTGAATGCGAATCTCATGGGGCGCAACATAAACCGTTAGGCCATCTATGCCCCAAAGTATGATATCTTAAATCAAAAATTCAAGCAACTATTGTGTAAATAAAGTTTTCTAATTACACTAAAATGAATGTTACAAAAAAATGTTTCTAACCATGTCATTTATAACATGAGATGCTTCATTGTGAGGTTGTATAGTCTCAAATGAAAACTTACCTCTCACTTCTTGAGCTGCAGATTGTGATCAATGACAATCAAGACAATCTGATTACTTAACGTTCAATCTTAACATATTTAATAAGCAGCCTCAAACACTAAATACACTCAATGGAGTAAAATCAGGCATTTAATTTAAATGTTGATTCAGTATACAACATGGCCCATTTTTCCCACTATATTTCTGCTTAGATGGTCAGCAAATATTGTCTTGTAATCCTCCAGTTCAGTGCAAACAAAAGCCTCCCGTCATAACACTAAGCACATCTCTATAAAAATCAGGTAAAATCTTAAATGATACATAGTAAAAAACAAACATTTATCAATGTAGAGACAACTCACATAATTAATCTGACAAAAAAAAATTCAGTACAAAACAAAAGGAAAACGGCAGAAAATCAAGAAACTATTTTGTAGACACATGTAAACACAAGTTTATAAACTTTATTTAACAAAAAACATTGGCATGTGGCTTAGGAGACAGTTTTGTTCCACTGGCACAGCCTAAAGTGTAGTATTGGTGGTTAAATCCAAGGAGATGTTTTGTTGAGGTTCCCAGGATGGAGGCCAGACCTTTTTGCTGCAACAAAAAAAACATTTTGTTTTTTATACATTTCAGCTGACATAGACAAGACATGTAAAAAGACAAAAAGCTCATCAAAACTGAAAATAATCTTATATAACTACAAAAAAGAATTCTGTGGTCATTATATAATTATACAAATTCAAAAGTAAAACTATATGATTTATATTTATGTCAACTAACCCTCTGAAAATTAAACAATGACTTAAAACAAACCTGCAAAGCACTGTACAATGTAATACAGTGCATCTTTGAGATAATACAATGTATATGTATGCTATTCAGCATTTGTATAAATTGATATGATTTTCTTTATGGTCATGTTATGGCACCTCACAATTTTTCATTTTTCCATTACTTACCATGCAGGGCATGGAAGCCAGTTTACAAGGACTTCTTTTTGACCCTTGAATAAGAACAGAGGCTATAGTTAAAATCGTAAAACTGTATAAAAAAGTTCTAAAGAATACATCTACTATTCTATACAGTGGCACTAGACAACTATGACACCAGGTCTTGGCACTGAAGTACCGGAATTTTTTGACTACAAGCTGCTACTTTTTTCCCACGCTTTGAACCCTGCAGCTTAAACAATGATGCAGCTAATGTATGGATTTATAACATTACATTTAGTGTAGTCACATGAGATTTAATTAGAAGTTAAAAAAGCTTTATGTGTAACATCTTTCTGTGTAAATATCTCATGTTACAACGTGGACAGTGCCAGATCATGTGAGCGGAGTGGGGCAATGAAATTTCCCACTCCTTGCTCACAGAGCTGTTCCTTGCGCCCGCTCGTCCAATCAGAAGGGATGCACATTGCATCCACGTTCCACTCAAACTTCTACCCGCTCCACTCAAATCGCTCACCGCTCACTCTACGAAAATACAGAAGCCCATTTCATTCACCAGATAAAAAAAAATTAGAGGACTAAAAGTGACCTGCACTGAGGTCTGAGAGCTTTTGCACTGTCTGCAGTGCTGATCCGGTCCATTTGTCAGGACAGCGCAGCATTATGTCTCATTCCACAGCCGTCTGTGTGACTGCAGCAGCTGTTGAAGGAAGTTCTCTTGAGTCACTACTAAATCGATTGGATGCATTTCAAATGCATGTATTTGTAACCATGAAGCATCCCGTGTTAGTTCAATTGCTCCTGCAGAAAGACAGCCATATCCAGCACGTCAGACTGGGCTTTAGGCCTGAACAACCCGAGCGACTTGAGATGCCTCCGCATTGTTGACATACTAATTTTAACACCATCCTCATTTTTTAAAAACATCAGTATTTCCCAGTGTCTTCAACCAAGAGGATCGTAATAGCAGATTAACTGCGATAGCGCCATCATTGCCACTGTGAGAGAATTTACAGACATTTCTTTATTAATTACGAGATAAAGTGTCGAGGTTATTGACGAGATTATTGTCATCCATTCATCCCACAGGAGTAGTACATTTGTATGACCTCTTAGCATCCTTTTGAAGTATTTTGTAAACTCCATGATGGAGTTGTCATCATCCAATTTCTGACAGAAAACAGTGTGGGTGGCTGAGCAATTAATTAGACTATACATGGATGTATTTTGGGTGAGACATGCTTCAGATGCAAGGTTTGAAAGGTACTGGAGGGAAATTGGAGTGGGAGGGAGCAAAAAGTAAGGTGACGCTCCAGCTTTTTAGAAAAAAAGGACTTCTGCGCTCTGGCAAAAGTCCTTCCACTCGCACTCCCAATCAGCTCCGCTCACTGGACACCTGTGGCTTGTAGACAAATGTGGCCTATATATGTACAGTTTTTTTTTTAATTTAGTGGGTGAGGCTTATATTCAGGTGTGCATAATAGGCCGAAAATTACAGTATTAGTGTTTTATGTCATTTCAGTGAACTTATAGTCACTTGACACTCATTTACATTTATTTACTACTATTCACCTTTTTTCCATCAAGCAGGATGGAAAATGACAGAGGGCACACCCCCCATTCTGCAACCATGACTGTTAGCCACCATTCATAGACCATGTTTACATAAATACTCAGTCCCCAGTTACTAACCTTTCTTTCACGATGCTTTGATACAAACTGCACCGGAAATACCTCCAGGTCATTGTGGTATGAGCAATCTGTAAATTAGATTAAAGAATAATATGTATAACTAACAATGCTGAAGAAATTAACAACATAATATGCCCATTTTACAGAAATTCTTTCATTCATTCATTTATTTTCTAACCGCTTATCATGTTCAGGGTCACAGGGAGCTGGAGCCTATCCCAGCTGTCTTTGGGTGAGAGGCAGGGTACACCCTGGACTGGTCTCCAGTCAATCACATGGCTGACAGAGAGACAGACAACCTTTCACACACACTCACACTAACGGGCAATTTGGAATCACCAATTAACCTAATGAGCATGTTTTTGGACTGTGGGAGGAAGCCGGAGTACCTGGAGAGAATCCATGCATGCATGCATGGGGAGAACATGCAAACTCCACTCAGAAAGGCCCACCTTGCCCGAACCAGTATTCATACTGGCGACCTTCTTGCTGTGAGACAGCAGCGCAAGACGTGAATTATTCTTCATTATTTTTCTATTCATAAAAGACCTTATCTCTTATGTATGAGTCATGACTTACTGTCTCATAATTACAGACACATTGTCTCAAAATTGTGAGATCATAAGTCATAATACAGAAACAAGGTCTCATAGTTTTGCTTTTGTGAATGCAGTGTTCCTCCACACATTTTGACACCAATGTCCTGAAAAAGATTCTTATTCTGCAGTGATTTTGTCTCATTGTGTTTCTATCTGGAATACCCCTTAAACATATAGACTACAGTCTCACTTCACAAATGCCCTTGTCACTGCAAACATATTGTAGGCATATAGAGAAATGCATGCAGACAGATAGATGCAACATGGTGTTGCAAGCTGCTTTGTTTGACCCTTTGTCTTCACCAGGAAGGCATAACGTGTATGTGATTCACACTACTGCCCAAGATCTCAACTACTCTGCAGACATACAGTATAACTAAGCAGTCAAGCTTGCTTTTTCATGGTGGAAACTCTTTTTGGATTTTCAACACTTAAACACAGGCATGTTGGTGGGCAAAAACATTTCCCATGCACTCCCCATGTGCTCCTAGAATACCTACACTGAGTACCGCATACATCAATGTTTCACACATTATGTGCATTTGTCAAATGTGTTCATTATATGCATACTAAAAAATAAATACATTCGATAACATACCTGATCAACTGTAACCGTTTTTATCTGAACTTTAGAGTCAAATACGAAAACACAAAAATGTTCACCTACCCTCATCTTTCCTTCTTCTACCTTTACCACGTTTTTTCCCAGTGATCTTGACATCAGACCTGCGAGGACATGAAACACATTCTGCAGTGTTGTACAAAACATTTTTTGACTCCACACAATGTCCTGTCTACATAGTGTCTATGTCTGCGGAAACGCAGAAGGTTCTGTGAAAAGAATTCCCCCAAGAAGACAATGCAGTCTAATGTCTAAACATCATAGTCCATAGCAATGTTAACATGTGGTAGTCTACCTGTAAACATCTAAAAGATTAATGACACCATATTGGTTGTACGTTTTGATTCCTGTAGTGGTCAGTCTACAACTTTTAACAACTCAAGGCTTAAAGATTCAACAACTTGAGCTGTACATCCAGTGCAGATTGTTAATGATAATACAGTGTTATATATAGATAAAAATACACCACATCATCTCAATACAACTGATAAATCAACTAGATAAATGTATTGTAACATATGGAACATATGTTTTATGTTTGCATAGGAACGAGTATGAGAATTGATTTCTCTGACATTGCATTGCCGCCATTATAGTAGTAATATAGTACAGTAGTATTAATATGTTGTGTCTCAATACAATATCCTTGATATATTGTAGTATCCTCTTCATAGACTACATGGGAGTAGGTGACTACCAATCCTGGTCAGCTGTGGTCCTTTGGGCTGACCTAAGATAAAAGATTATTAGTAAGAGGTACTAATGTAACCAGCAGGACACCATAAAAAGTGATCCCTGACCTCTGATGGAAAACGGCTTGTTAACAGCAAGCAACTTTAATCAATGTCACAGAAAAAAGTCACTGTTGCTGTCACTGTATTCTTGGTAAAAATCCTATAAATAATAAACTGCAATGGCAGAGGGGACTTCTAAGCTAGTCTTAACCATGTGTTACTGTTACTCGATATGCTGGAGGTTATGGATTAACCAAATTAAATGATCCCAATTTTCTTCTGCTCCTGAAATGCAAGTAAGAGTTCAAATCTATTTGTCTACTTGGCTTAATCCAATAAACAGAAAACTACAGTTATATCCTACCAAAAATTTACTTATAGATGTAATTTATTACTAGTCTCAATCATTTTTAAATGAATCCTCTTTAAATAAATTTCAACCATAGAATTGCAGATACCACCACAGTGGTGAGATTAAGTTCACAAGGACACCAATATCCTCCTTAAAATCAAGTTTTTGGAATATTCTGTCTGCATTTTTAAATCACATCCTGTATTCCAAAACTGACATAAGCCCGTTCTCAGTTTTTTTAAACGCACAGATGCTAGCTGTATACAGTGATGCATCCTCAATTCAAGGTATGCTGGGAGTAAGTCGGTAAAACAAAAATGTTGAAATGTTCCACCAGAAATTGTGAAGCTAAATTCAGCGGTGGTAAATACAGGAGAATCTAGGCTTAAACAGACTGAACTTGGTTCATCCACGGCAGTGGTGCATACAAGGAGGTGAATAAACTGGTTACTCATGTTCCTCGTAAAAAAAATAATCAAAACAAAACCCTATCATAGAGTGCATGTAAACATTCTCACTTCATTTTTCTGCCTCTTACTCCATTGTAAGTTCATAGTAAACGAAGAGTGTAGAACTTTAAACTCGTTATACATATTCTGTTTTTGGATAAGGTTGAGGTAACTCATTCTAAGGTAGGATGTGAGCACAAGGTGTGCTGGTTCAGTTTTTAGATTGATGCAGACCCGTTTCACTGAAGCAAAGAACCACTTAAAAAGCTCCACAGACTACATGAGACATCCATTGTATTTCCTGTTGCTGCTTCACAAAAATGTAAAACAGACTCCTGGTGGTTCACCCATAGAAACATTTTAATGTCAAGCATTCATAGAAGGATGTGTAAGTTTTTGTCCTTGCTCATACTTAACTTTATTGAGTTAAACAGTCCACCTCCACCTACCACTATCTTGTTCATGCTCTACACCATTATTTGTGGCTTCTTATATCTTGCTCTGCTGTCACACTTACTTGCTCATCACACCTTCCTCCTGTCCTTTATCAACAACCTTCTTTGCCTCAGTTTCTTCTGTGCACTCTCTTGCCTTCTGCTCCATGTTCTGTTCAGTGTCCAACAAACCTTCCTCGATCTGTCTTATTGCTTCTTGGAATGCCTTTCCTGCCTCCACTTCTTCCATCTCTCCTGCCTCACTTTCTCCTCCCTCTCTCTGTCCAGGGACTTCAGGCTCTCTCACCAGCTCCATCCTGTGCTCTCTGTCTTCCTGTTCATTCTCCTCTTCTTTTTCTTCTTCTGCTTCCTCTTCTCCTCCTGCCACTGCCTGATTGTTCTCCTCTGTCCTCTCCTGTCTTTGTTCCCTCTCAGGATTCCAAGCTTTCAATAAAGTAAATTAAAACATCGGGGTATACTCTATGTTATCCAACAAAAAATAACTTACAAAACAATGAACACAGGATAACATGGATTTAAATGTATTTAAAATGTACCTTACAAAAACGTTCATCAAACTGACAATGTTCAAAGACAAATACTTACCTTCTAACAAACCTTCAAATAGAAGGATTATTTTTTCAAATATGGCATGAACTGAAACAGGTACATCAAATGGGAACTGAAGCTGGGCAGTCCATTTCTGGTCTCCTGGTTTGTATTTTCCCAACATGAGGAGGGGGGCAAACCCAAGGGCCTTGAGTTTCTCAAGCTAGACCACAGAAAATATTATTAGTGTACAGAAAGATTTTAATTTCAGACTTAAGCAGGAAGAAGAGAGTATGAATCATACACAAAGAAAACATGTAATTGGATCAACCTGCAAATGTTTAATAATCAACTCATGATTCATATTATAAAGTAACTAAAGAGGATTAGTGTACATACAATAGACATATTGTAAACAATGCTCATTGTAGTCAGGGAATCTGTGTATAGATGGATATTGCTCCAGTGATTTTTTTCTCATTTAGTGAATTCAACAGATGCAAAATTAAAAACGTCAGTTGCTGGATTACTCAAAGGTTAACTGAACTAGGTGAATTAGCTGAGCCACAGTATGTGTCTTGGTACGTCTTGATACAAGTAAACATGTCAATGGTATGTCAATATGTCTCTAAAGATACAATTAAGTCTTTCTGAGTAATCTTCTTCGGTACTCCAATCTGAGGTACTTTTCCATAGTCAGTGTTTTACATACAGTATATGGCAGTGGGCTCGCCCCTTGTTTGGGTAAGAACACAGGAGTACTGACAGGAAGCAATGCTATGTAATCTTCATGAATATAATTCAGATTCAGATTTATTTATTGTCATTGCACATGTCACAGGTACAGAGCAACAAAATTTCATTTCAGTTTAACCTGTCCAAGAACATACAAAAGACAGTGACACATACAGGGAGGACAGGAACAGGAAGACAGTCGATTCGATTCGATATAATCTCTGGCGTTCACCTGGAAAACAATGGCCTTCAAAATGCCAACGGTAATGACTAACTGGTCTCATTTACCTCTAAGCTGTTCAAAAGAGGCCTCAAGTGACATATTTTAATATTTTGTGGGACCACCAGAAACTTTTTTGCAGTCAGTTTAGTCAGGTGAACATTTAACTGAAATGTATTTCTGTAACATACATTCCTGCTTTTTAAAATTTTAATAAAATGATTTCATCATTACATTCCCAGACAGACAGTGGAAACATGTTCTTATTGAAAGGTTTCTCATTTTACTATCTGTATAAGTACAATTACTCAGTTTTGCCAAAATAGGTACATAAGTGTATTCTCAGAACTCTGACAGTGTTGCAGCATCAACTTTGCTGTAAATTTACAGTGTAGACTCACAAGTCAGCCTCTAAACCTCTGGTATCACCAGACTACTTTACAGTGTGACTCTGGGAAGCTTGGATGTGAGTTTAGCCCAACTGGGGCTCACTGAATAAACAAATGTGCATTGTATCCTACCCTGATACAATGATTGTGCCAATGCAAAATTTAAATATATATATTAACAGTACTGTATTACATTATGGCAACAACCTTAAATTATCAATCATCATTTAAAACAATCCAGTTCTCTAACAATATTGAAACTGCTCATACAGTTCAGTGTCACTAAGTTTGAGTAGGAAGATCAGATGCTGTTACTTACCAATAAAGCAGAGTTGTCAAAGACTTTGCTCTGATTCCTTGATTTTTTCATTTTCTTTGCCCACTCATTGGCACATGCCCGAAATTTGCCCATGCGGGCTGTTTGACGGGCTTTGAGGGCCAACAGCTTTCCACACTAAGACAGTTAAGAAAGAGAAATGCAATCAGTCAATATAAGAGTTGCCATTTACAAGACATGGATGCGATTTTATTTGAATTCAACATAATTTATGATAAATATTATGGTGATAGATGTCTAGGATTAAATTTATTAAACATATCCACTTTGTTTGCTCGATAATGGCACAAATCATAAACATGATTATTTTGGTCAATATTGAAAAAACAGTTATTCACCATGATTTTTCGTTGACTTTGGAAACATCATGCATTTATTGAACTTAAAAAAATATTGTCTTTTTAAATAGTGAATTTTCTTAAACTTTAAATACAATTCAAATAAAAAACACACAAACAAAAATACTGAAATGAATGACAGTGTTTTATAACACAAGACAAAACAAGAGCAATGCTGTGAAACAAAATGAAGCAAAATAAAAACAATTTTTTTATCTCGATTTTCATAGTTTTGGAAATCAAAATTGTAATTGAGAATAAAATTTGATCAATCGGCCAGACCTCACATCCAATCAAGCCATTTAGATTTTGCTACAAAGTAGAGATTGTACTTTACTTTATAAGGCAATACGTACATAAATCCTTAGGTTTCTCACAAAATGCAAAATAAGACACTCACTATTAATAATCAATAGACCACTAAGGGCATTATGTCTGAGTTATCCTAAACATATCTTAAAAAAGTCAGTATTTTCATTAACATGCTGCATGTTTTCCATATGTTTCAGATAAAAAATAAAACTGTAAAGATTATATAAGTAACATTGTAGCATGTTGTAATACAATCAAACTGTAAATCAATTATTGCCACACTTGATTGAAATTACAGCATTAAAAAAAAACAGAAGTCTGCACCAAAATACTGTTTAATTAAAAATACTGACTCAATCTCAATAAGTCAACTAGGCTATGGATTATGAAGGCAATTAATGTTTTACAAAAAGTTATTTTTGGATACAAGCTGACCTTTAAATTAATGCAAAGAGATGTTACAAGGAAAACAATGCCATGACTTATAGCACATCTTTACCTTGGTGCATCTTCTGTTTGCACAGTTGATTTTCTCTGTGCAGTGGGGGCACTGGCGGAAGGTGGAACCAGGCATTCCTACTATGAAAACAACAGCTATAGTTACTTGCATTGCATGACTTTTTATGTTTTCAATTGTTATGGCATACCTTACATAGGCTTCTGCCTCAAACACTTAACTATCTCACCTAAAAAAATGACCTGAGTCAAGCTCAAAAAGCAGCAAATACAGGTATTATTGCAGCCTTCACCAGCCCATTGAGAAGAGAACCCCTTAAAATTAAAACTGATTTTATCTTGTATGTCTTATTGTCTATTTTTATTTATTGAGTCTGAAACAAAGTTTTTTTAACCAGCATCTTTTTTTTCCAAGAGTGTACCATAATCATTAATCAGTAATAAACATACATACATTTCAGTAACGTAAAGAACTGTGAGTTACATTGTCCTTATATGACAGGTGCAATAAAAATATATATATATGTTATTATTATTATACATTCATCCCTTCTCTCCAACCCATACTCCCAAGCATCACAACCACCAAAACAAAACAACAGCAAACAAACAAACACAAATTTAAATATAGTTTTGAATTGTAATTGAAAAACAGTAAGGTTAATGATTGTAATTAAACACCATGTTCACTAAAGTTACAGTTACTGTCATCACTGATCAGCCAAGTTTTACCCATAGACTATTTTTGTTTCACCATAAAAATGGACACACACTATCAATAACTATCAATAAAATATGAATGAAATGGGTCTGTTGCTGGCAGGTGCGTGCCAGCCTTACAATGTCATTGTTGCCTGGTGTTTCAGCAGATCCCAGAACAGTTTGTATCCTTTAAACTTGAATTTGCCGTGGCTGGGAAAAACTGACCTGAGAACAGCTAAAGTTCGCCAGAGACAGCTCGATGAGCGTGCTACTTTAACTGACATAAAACCAAATGAACAATTCTTTAATTTAATCATGTCAAAGCTGGCTATAATATAGTTGATGTTTTTGACTGTCAATCGCAAATTTTATAGGCAGGCTGTGTCTACATTAGCACATTTGTGCGGGAACCTCCATGTTACCTTGCGCGGTGTTTTCAGCAGATCCCAGAACAGTTTTTACCGCGTACACATAACACTGACTGGGCCACACAAACTGACCTGAGAACAGCTAAAGTTCGCCAGAGTTAGCTCGTCAAACGGGCTACTTTAACTGACATAAAAACTGAGAGAAATGTTCTTTGATTTAATAATGTTAGGGCTAGTAATAGTATTGTTGTTGCTTCGGTCATTAATAGCACAATTGTAGGCAGTCTGCATAAACAATAAAACATTTTCTTTACCTCTCGTTTATCTCCTGTCGCTCAGCTCTGACCAGCCGGTCCCGTCAAATGTCGGAAGGCACGAGCCTCTCTGATCACGTGACCAAACTCGAAACACCCGCGTGCATATCAGACGCACCGATCTCTACAGGTGTCAATGGAGAACTATGCGTATCAACTGCACGCGAAATTTGACTTTGGCGTATACATCACACGTATTTTGAAAGTGTAAAACCGTGCTATATGTACGCCATTAGGTGAGAGTGGGTTGGTTTTATGCTCTGG
>JBAMNC010001934.1:0-23819 GCA_037902135.1 Cetoscarus ocellatus
TTTCAGACCTTGCTTTAGAAATGGTCCTGGAAGATAAAGAACCTATCATAGGGTTTGACTCAGGATCTGACATCTCAGATGAAGAGGACCAATTAGAGGACCCAGACTATTGTCCACCTGATGTTGTGAGGCCACCTAGAAATCAACCCCCACCCATGAGCAACATCCGTCAGACACAGATGAGTCTTCTGATGAGGCCTCTGAAGAGGAAGAGGAAATGGAAAGGCCTATTGTATCCAACAGAATGAGCCGTAAGAAATCAATATGTAAACATGAAATCATTCTCATGTTGGGATCATTTTTGGATGTTTTTACCTTCCTCAAAGCTGTTTTTGGATAAAAATGATTATAAAAGTGATAAATGAACATGTCAAACATGAAATAATTCTTTTGTTGATTAAAATATAATCATCTTTAACCAAAATTAATGAAGAATCTTAAGTTTACAGCATAAAACAGAGTCTTTCTAATTGTAATTTTTGACCTCACTCATGGAACAGTTAAAGGTATTGGTAGGTATTGCATCTAAGGGTTAAGAGATATGTGTACAAAGTTAACGTTGCACACAGACAGGTATTGGCACTACAATATACTATAATCTTGATGGTCTAGGACCTTCCTGTCAGCCTGGGCAAGGGGATACAGGGGCCTCTAAACAGCCATATTAAGGTAATGGGGAAATATTTGTAAGAAACATTATGTAGCTTATTAGGAAATCTGGGTCTAAACTGGTCCAAATTGAAAAGTATGACTGTGTATAAGACAAGCACCAATATCTTGAACACATTTGGCCACTAATTATCCCTTAAGACATATTTGAAAGATTTGTATCCAGCTTGGCCCTAAAAGGCTCTTCGAAAGTATGCCTGAAAGAGCATAGGAATGGAGCAACATGAAAATTAAACTTTGTCGTAGGACAACAGTTAAGACATCGTTGGAAAGGTCTCGACCTACAGAGTAACATATGTCAGTATGGAGATTGTGGGTGGTTCTTGCTCCATAGGGGTGCCCTTTGAACCTTGACCCTGAGACATTTTTGAAGGCTCACAGGACAGCAACAAAACATGCTACAGACATGGGGTCAACAGTTTTGGAAAGCTCTTGACCTCTACTACCATAACCGAAGGCATACCAATAGGGGGCGCCACTGAGTATGGTCAAAACCTGAAAAAAATATGTTTTCACCCTTTTACCAATCAGAAAATATATTTTTAACCAAACCAGTCACTTTCCTACCCCACTAAACATATAATAACCTTGTTAGGTCCCTGTTCCCAATTTTACACAATAGGGAAAACACATCTGAACTACAAACATGGCGCAGCACCTCTCTATTCTGTAATGTAACCGCAATTGCATCATCGTCCTTATTGTAGTTCTTGAATCGTTCTTCCGGGGTAGGGTTAGGATTGTGACATTAGGGTTCAGAAAACATATATCTGCATATATTTTTCAGCAGAAAAAAATAATTTAACATAAAGGATCATACCGTGAGCAAAATATATGTTTTAAAACATTAACATATAGATAATTTGTACTGTTGCAGCCATAAATTAGCTGATCTGTTTTGCAGACGAAAGAAGGGTGTGTTCAAGGACAGAACGGATTAAGCAACGTTTCAAAAGAGAACTTCAACGCCTCGTCCTCGATCTGGTTTTGTATTTAATAAAGTGGTAATGTTGTTTATAATATATATACGTATAATGTGTTGCCAAATTAGACGGTACAGCTCAGTGCACCAGCAATCAGATGTATTAAAAATAACCTTCAGCAGCTGCTGGTAGCTAACAGTATTCTACTTGGCTCCTGAACATACCCCAAAGGAGCTAACGTAAACGTAACGGTACAAGGTTTTGCACTTCGGAAAAATGTATGGATTTATAATCCATGATTAATTCACACAGGGAAGGTGCTATATAACAGTTGCATAAGATTTGGAAGTATAGAATATACAAAAAATAAATAAATAAATAAATAACAATAATAATAATACTGCGGCGCATAGTCTTGAATCTCATGGTAACAGCGAGGATGACGCCACGCACGGTTGCCACAGCACTTTCTACACACTTTGGCCTGATAACTATATCTTTCTTCATACCCCGAGTTCATCCTATTGACATTAAGATTCATGTGAAGGTGCTTATGTCATCAAATACATTAATACCATACTGTATTATCTCATCCTGCATACAATGCCACTTGATCCCATAACTGTCACTTTGACTTGTCACTGTATCTTGTCACTTACTCCTACTTGTGTTACAGATGTAGCCTATTTACCTCATAATTTTATTTACTGATCTATACTTATTTTTATCCTGTATTTACTTACTTGCTATTTTGTCTCTGTACTCTCTGCAACATCTGATTTTTCTCCCTGTGGTTCAATAAAGTATGATCTTATCTTTTTTTAAGGTTTTTTTGGGGGGAGCTTTTTATGCCGTTAATCAGATAAGAGAGAGGACAGTGGATAGAGTAGGAAATGGGGTGAGAGTGGGGAATGACATGTGGGAAACAGGCCACAGTATGAATTTGAATCCAGGCCATACACTTGAATGCGAATCTCATGGGGCGCAACATAAACCGTTAGGCCATCTATGCCCCAAAGTATGATATCTTAAATCAAAAATTCAAGCAACTATTGTGTAAATAAAGTTTTCTAATTACACTAAAATGAATGTTACAAAAAAATGTTTCTAACCATGTCATTTATAACATGAGATGCTTCATTGTGAGGTTGTATAGTCTCAAATGAAAACTTACCTCTCACTTCTTGAGCTGCAGATTGTGATCAATGACAATCAAGACAATCTGATTACTTAACGTTCAATCTTAACATATTTAATAAGCAGCCTCAAACACTAAATACACTCAATGGAGTAAAATCAGGCATTTAATTTAAATGTTGATTCAGTATACAACATGGCCCATTTTTCCCACTATATTTCTGCTTAGATGGTCAGCAAATATTGTCTTGTAATCCTCCAGTTCAGTGCAAACAAAAGCCTCCCGTCATAACACTAAGCACATCTCTATAAAAAATCAGGTAAAATCTTAAATGATACATAGTAAAAAACAAACATTTATCAATGTAGAGACAACTCACATAATTAATCTGACAAAAAAAAATTCAGTACAAAACAAAAGGAAAACGGCAGAAAATCAAGAAACTATTTTGTAGACACATGTAAACACAAGTTTATAAACTTTATTTAACAAAAAACATTGGCATGTGGCTTAGGAGACAGTTTTGTTCCACTGGCACAGCCTAAAGTGTAGTATTGGTGGTTAAATCCAAGGAGATGTTTTGTTGAGGTTCCCAGGATGGAGGCCAGACCTTTTTGCTGCAACAAAAAAAACATTTTGTTTTTTATACATTTCAGCTGACATAGACAAGACATGTAAAAAGACAAAAAGCTCATCAAAACTGAAAATAATCTTATATAACTACAAAAAAGAATTCTGTGGTCATTATATAATTATACAAATTCAAAAGTAAAACTATATGATTTATATTTATGTCAACTAACCCTCTGAAAATTAAACAATGACTTAAAACAAACCTGCAAAGCACTGTACAATGTAATACAGTGCATCTTTGAGATAATACAATGTATATGTATGCTATTCAGCATTTGTATAAATTGATATGATTTTCTTTATGGTCATGTTATGGCACCTCACAATTTTTCATTTTTCCATTACTTACCATGCAGGGCATGGAAGCCAGTTTACAAGGACTTCTTTTTGACCCTTGAATAAGAACAGAGGCTATAGTTAAAATCGTAAAACTGTATAAAAAAGTTCTAAAGAATACATCTACTATTCTATACAGTGGCACTAGACAACTATGACACCAGGTCTTGGCACTGAAGTACCGAATTTTTTGACTACAAGCTGCTACTTTTTTCCCACGCTTTGAACCCTGCAGCTTAAACAATGATGCAGCTAATGTATGGATTTATAACATTACATTTAGTGTAGTCACATGAGATTTAATTAGAAGTTAAAAAAGCTTTATGTGTAACATCTTTCTGTGTAAATATCTCATGTTACAACGTGGACAGTGCCAGATCATGTGAGCGGAGTGGGGCAATGAAATTTCCCACTCCTTGCTCACAGAGCTGTTCCTTGCGCCCGCTCGTCCAATCAGAAGGGATGCACATTGCATCCACGTTCCACTCAAACTTCTACCCGCTCCACTCAAATCGCTCACCGCTCACTCTACGAAAATACAGAAGCCCATTTCATTCACCAGATAAAAAAAAATTAGAGGACTAAAAGTGACCTGCACTGAGGTCTGAGAGCTTTTGCACTGTCTGCAGTGCTGATCCGGTCCATTTGTCAGGACAGCGCAGCATTATGTCTCATTCCACAGCCGTCTGTGTGACTGCAGCAGCTGTTGAAGGAAGTTCTCTTGAGTCACTACTAAATCGATTGGATGCATTTCAAATGCATGTATTTGTAACCATGAAGCATCCCGTGTTAGTTCAATTGCTCCTGCAGAAAGACAGCCATATCCAGCACGTCAGACTGGGCTTTAGGCCTGAACAACCCGAGCGACTTGAGATGCCTCCGCATTGTTGACATACTAATTTTAACACCATCCTCATTTTTTAAAAACATCAGTATTTCCCAGTGTCTTCAACCAAGAGGATCGTAATAGCAGATTAACTGCGATAGCGCCATCATTGCCACTGTGAGAGAATTTACAGACATTTCTTTATTAATTACGAGATAAAGTGTCGAGGTTATTGACGAGATTATTGTCATCCATTCATCCCACAGGAGTAGTACATTTGTATGACCTCTTAGCATCCTTTTGAAGTATTTTGTAAACTCCATGATGGAGTTGTCATCATCCAATTTCTGACAGAAAACAGTGTGGGTGCTGAGCAATTAATTAGACTATACATGGATGTATTTTGGGTGAGACATGCTTCAGATGCAAGGTTTGAAAGGTACTGGAGGGAAATTGGAGTGGGAGGGAGCAAAAAGTAAGGTGACGCTCCAGCTTTTTAGAAAAAAAGGACTTCTGCGCTCTGGCAAAAGTCCTTCCACTCGCACTCCCAATCAGCTCCGCTCACTGGACACCTGTGGCTTGTAGACAAATGTGGCCTATATATGTACAGTTTTTTTTTTAATTTAGTGGGTGAGGCTTATATTCAGGTGTGCATAATAGGCCGAAAATTACAGTATTAGTGTTTTATGTCATTTCAGTGAACTTATAGTCACTTGACACTCATTTACATTTATTTACTACTATTCACCTTTTTTCCATCAAGCAGGATGGAAAATGACAGAGGGCACACCCCCCATTCTGCAACCATGACTGTTAGCCACCATTCATAGACCATGTTTACATAAATACTCAGTCCCAGTTACTAACCTTTCTTTCACGATGCTTTGATACAAACTGCACCGGAAATACCTCCAGGTCATTGTGGTATGAGCAATCTGTAAATTAGATTAAAGAATAATATGTATAACTAACAATGCTGAAGAAATTAACAACATAATATGCCCATTTTACAGAAATTCTTTCATTCATTCATTTATTTTCTAACCGCTTATCATGTTCAGGGTCACAGGGAGCTGGAGCCTATCCCAGCTGTCTTTGGGTGAGAGGCAGGGTACACCCTGGACTGGTCTCCAGTCAATCACATGGCTGACAGAGAGACAGACAACCTTTCACACACACTCACACTAACGGGCAATTTGGAATCACCAATTAACCTAATGAGCATGTTTTTGGACTGTGGGAGGAAGCCGGAGTACCTGGAGAGAATCCATGCATGCATGCATGGGGAGAACATGCAAACTCCACTCAGAAAGGCCCACCTTGCCCGAACCAGTATTCATACTGGCGACCTTCTTGCTGTGAGACAGCAGCGCAAGACGTGAATTATTCTTCATTATTTTTCTATTCATAAAAGACCTTATCTCTTATGTATGAGTCATGACTTACTGTCTCATAATTACAGACACATTGTCTCAAAATTGTGAGATCATAAGTCATAATACAGAAACAAGGTCTCATAGTTTTGCTTTTGTGAATGCAGTGTTCCTCCACACATTTTGACACCAATGTCCTGAAAAAGATTCTTATTCTGCAGTGATTTTGTCTCATTGTGTTTCTATCTGGAATACCCCTTAAACATATAGACTACAGTCTCACTTCACAAATGCCCTTGTCACTGCAAACATATTGTAGGCATATAGAGAAATGCATGCAGACAGATAGATGCAACATGGTGTTGCAAGCTGCTTTGTTTGACCCTTTGTCTTCACCAGGAAGGCATAACGTGTATGTGATTCACACTACTGCCCAAGATCTCAACTACTCTGCAGACATACAGTATAACTAAGCAGTCAAGCTTGCTTTTTCATGGTGGAAACTCTTTTTGGATTTTCAACACTTAAACACAGGCATGTTGGTGGGCAAAAACATTTCCCATGCACTCCCCATGTGCTCCTAGAATACCTACACTGAGTACCGCATACATCAATGTTTCACACATTATGTGCATTTGTCAAATGTGTTCATTATATGCATACTAAAAAATAAATACATTCGATAACATACCTGATCAACTGTAACCGTTTTTATCTGAACTTTAGAGTCAAATACGAAAACACAAAAATGTTCACCTACCCTCATCTTTCCTTCTTCTACCTTTACCACGTTTTTTCCCAGTGATCTTGACATCAGACCTGCGAGGACATGAAACACATTCTGCAGTGTTGTACAAAACATTTTTTGACTCCACACAATGTCCTGTCTACATAGTGTCTATGTCTGCGGAAACGCAGAAGGTTCTGTGAAAAGAATTCCCCCAAGAAGACAATGCAGTCTAATGTCTAAACATCATAGTCCATAGCAATGTTAACATGTGGTAGTCTACCTGTAAACATCTAAAAGATTAATGACACCATATTGGTTGTACGTTTTGATTCCTGTAGTGGTCAGTCTACAACTTTTAACAACTCAAGGCTTAAAGATTCAACAACTTGAGCTGTACATCCAGTGCAGATTGTTAATGATAATACAGTGTTATATATAGATAAAATATACACCACATCATCTCAATACAACTGATAAATCAACTAGATAAATGTATTGTAACATATGGAACATATGTTTTATGTTTGCATAGGAACGAGTATGAGAATTGATTTCTCTGACATTGCATTGCCGCCATTATAGTAGTAATATAGTACAGTAGTATTAATATGTTGTGTCTCAATACAATATCCTTGATATATTGTAGTATCCTCTTCATAGACTACATGGGAGTAGGTGACTACCAATCCTGGTCAGCTGTGGTCCTTTGGGCTGACCTAAGATAAAAGATTATTAGTAAGAGGTACTAATGTAACCAGCAGGACACCATAAAAAGTGATCCCTGACCTCTGATGGAAAACGGCTTGTTAACAGCAAGCAACTTTAATCAATGTCACAGAAAAAAGTCACTGTTGCTGTCACTGTATTCTTGGTAAAAATCCTATAAATAATAAACTGCAATGGCAGAGGGGACTTCTAAGCTAGTCTTAACCATGTGTTACTGTTACTCGATATGCTGGAGGTTATGGATTAACCAAATTAAATGATCCCAATTTTCTTCTGCTCCTGAAATGCAAGTAAGAGTTCAAATCTATTTGTCTACTTGGCTTAATCCAATAAACAGAAAACTACAGTTATATCCTACCAAAAATTTACTTATAGATGTAATTTATTACTAGTCTCAATCATTTTTAAATGAATCCTCTTTAAATAAATTTCAACCATAGAATTGCAGATACCACCACAGTGGTGAGATTAAGTTCACAAGGACACCAATATCCTCCTTAAAATCAAGTTTTTGGAATATTCTGTCTGCATTTTTAAATCACATCCTGTATTCCAAAACTGACATAAGCCCGTTCTCAGTTTTTTTAAACGCACAGATGCTAGCTGTATACAGTGATGCATCCTCAATTCAAGGTATGCTGGGAGTAAGTCGGTAAAACAAAAATGTTGAAATGTTCCACCAGAAATTGTGAAGCTAAATTCAGCGGTGGTAAATACAGGAGAATCTAGGCTTAAACAGACTGAACTTGGTTCATCCACGGCAGTGGTGCATACAAGGAGGTGAATAAACTGGTTACTCATGTTCCTCGTAAAAAAAATAATCAAAACAAAACCCTATCATAGAGTGCATGTAAACATTCTCACTTCATTTTTCTGCCTCTTACTCCATTGTAAGTTCATAGTAAACGAAGAGTGTAGAACTTTAAACTCGTTATACATATTCTGTTTTTGGATAAGGTTGAGGTAACTCATTCTAAGGTAGGATGTGAGCACAAGGTGTGCTGGTTCAGTTTTTAGATTGATGCAGACCCGTTTCACTGAAGCAAAGAACCACTTAAAAAGCTCCACAGACTACATGAGACATCCATTGTATTTCCTGTTGCTGCTTCACAAAAATGTAAAACAGACTCCTGGTGGTTCACCCATAGAAACATTTTAATGTCAAGCATTCATAGAAGGATGTGTAAGTTTTTGTCCTTGCTCATACTTAACTTTATTGAGTTAAACAGTCCACCTCCACCTACCACTATCTTGTTCATGCTCTACACCATTATTTGTGGCTTCTTATATCTTGCTCTGCTGTCACACTTACTTGCTCATCACACCTTCCTCCTGTCCTTTATCAACAACCTTCTTTGCCTCAGTTTCTTCTGTGCACTCTCTTGCCTTCTGCTCCATGCTCTGTTCAGTGTCCAACAAACCTTCCTCGATCTGTCTTATTGCTTCTTGGAATGCCTTTCCTGCCTCCACTTCTTCCATCTCTCCTGCCTCACTTTCTCCTCCCTCTCTCTGTCCAGGGACTTCAGGCTCTCTCACCAGCTCCATCCTGTGCTCTCTGTCTTCCTGTTCATTCTCCTCTTCTTTTTCTTCTTCTGCTTCCTCTTCTCCTCCTGCCACTGCCTGATTGTTCTCCTCTGTCCTCTCCTGTCTTTGTTCCCTCTCAGGATTCCAAGCTTTCAATAAAGTAAATTAAAACATCGGGGTATACTCTATGTTATCCAACAAAAAATAACTTACAAAACAATGAACACAGGATAACATGGATTTAAATGTATTTAAAATGTACCTTACAAAAACGTTCATCAAACTGACAATGTTCAAAGACAAATACTTACCTTCTAACAAACCTTCAAATAGAAGGATTATTTTTTCAAATATGGCATGAACTGAAACAGGTACATCAAATGGGAACTGAAGCTGGGCAGTCCATTTCTGGTCTCCTGGTTTGTATTTTCCCAACATGAGGAGGGGGGCAAACCCAAGGGCCTTGAGTTTCTCAAGCTAGACCACAGAAAATATTATTAGTGTACAGAAAGATTTTAATTTCAGACTTAAGCAGGAAGAAGAGAGTATGAATCATACACAAAGAAAACATGTAATTGGATCAACCTGCAAATGTTTAATAATCAACTCATGATTCATATTATAAAGTAACTAAAGAGGATTAGTGTACATACAATAGACATATTGTAAACAATGCTCATTGTAGTCAGGGAATCTGTGTATAGATGGATATTGCTCCAGTGATTTTTTTCTCATTTAGTGAATTCAACAGATGCAAAATTAAAAATGTCAGTTGCTGGATTACTCAAAGGTTAACTGAACTAGGTGAATTAGCTGAGCCACAGTATGTGTCTTGGTACGTCTTGATACAAGTAAACATGTCAATGGTATGTCAATATGTCTCTAAAGATACAATTAAGTCTTTCTGAGTAATCTTCTTCGGTACTCCAATCTGAGGTACTTTTCCATAGTCAGTGTTTTACATACAGTATATGGCAGTGGGCTCGCCCCTTGTTTGGGTAAGAACACAGGAGTACTGACAGGAAGCAATGCTATGTAATCTTCATGAATATAATTCAGATTCAGATTTATTTATTGTCATTGCACATGTCACAGGTACAGAGCAACAAAATTTCATTTCAGTTTAACCTGTCCAAGAACATACAAAAGACAGTGACACATACAGGGAGGACAGGAACAGGAAGACAGTCGATTCGATTCGATATAATCTCTGGCGTTCACCTGGAAAACAATGGCCTTCAAAATGCCAACGGTAATGACTAACTGGTCTCATTTACCTCTAAGCTGTTCAAAAGAGGCCTCAAGTGACATATTTTGATATTTTGTGGGACCACCAGAAACTTTTTTGCAGTCAGTTTAGTCAGGTGAACATTTAACTGAAATGTATTTCTGTAACATACATTCCTGCTTTTTAAAATTTTAATAAAATGATTTCATCATTACATTCCCAGACAGACAGTGGAAACATGTTCTTATTGAAAGGTTTCTCATTTTACTATCTGTATAAGTACAATTACTCAGTTTTGCCAAAATAGGTACATAAGTGTATTCTCAGAACTCTGACAGTGTTGCAGCATCAACTTTGCTGTAAATTTACAGTGTAGACTCACAAGTCAGCCTCTAAACCTCTGGTATCACCAGACTACTTTACAGTGTGTCTCTGGGAAGCTTGGATGTGAGTTTAGCCCAACTGGGGCTCACTGAATAAACAAATGTGCATTGTATCCTACCCTGATACAATGATTGTGCCAATGCAAAATTTAAATATATATATTAACAGTACTGTATTACATTATGGCAACAACCTTAAATTATCAATCATCATTTAAAACAATCCAGTTCTCTAACAATATTGAAACTGCTCATACAGTTCAGTGTCACTAAGTTTGAGTAGGAAGATCAGATGCTGTTACTTACCAATAAAGCAGAGTTGTCAAAGACTTTGCTCTGATTCCTTGATTTTTTCATTTTCTTTGCCCACTCATTGGCACATGCCCGAAATTTGCCCATGCGGGCTGTTTGACGGGCTTTGAGGGCCAACAGCTTTCCACACTAAGACAGTTAAGAAAGAGAAATGCAATCAGTCAATATAAGAGTTGCCATTTACAAGACATGGATGCGATTTTATTTGAATTCAACATAATTTATGATAGATATTATGGTGATAGATGTCTAGGATTAAATTTATTAAACATATCCACTTTGTTTGCTCGATAATGGCACAAATCATAAACATGATTATTTTGGTCAATATTGAAAAAACAGTTATTCACCATGATTTTTCGTTGACTTTGGAAACATCATGCATTTATTGAACTTAAAAAAAATATTGTCTTTTTAAATAGTGAATTTTCTTAAACTTTAAATACAATTCAAATAAAAAACACACAAACAAAAATACTGAAATGAATGACAGTGTTTTATAACACAAGACAAAACAAGAGCAATGCTGTGAAACAAAATGAAGCAAAATAAAAACAATTTTTTTATCTCGATTTTCATAGTTTTGGAAATCAAAATTGTAATTGAGAATAAAATTTGATCAATCGGCCAGACCTCACATCCAATCAAGCCATTTAGATTTTGCTACAAAGTAGAGATTGTACTTTACTTTATAAGGCAATACGTACATAAATCCTTAGGTTTCTCACAAAATGCAAAATAAGACACTCACTATTAATAATCAATAGACCACTAAGGGCATTATGTCTGAGTTATCCTAAACATATCTTAAAAAAGTCAGTATTTTCATTAACATGCTGCATGTTTTCCATATGTTTCAGATAAAAAATAAAACTGTAAAGATTATATAAGTAACATTGTAGCATGTTGTAATACAATCAAACTGTAAATCAATTATTGCCACACTTGATTGAAATTACAGCATTAAAAAAAAACAGAAGTCTGCACCAAAATACTGTTTAATTAAAAATACTGACTCAATCTCAATAAGTCAACTAGGCTATGGATTATGAAGGCAATTAATGTTTTACAAAAAGTTATTTTTGGATACAAGCTGACCTTTAAATTAATGCAAAGAGATGTTACAAGGAAAACAATGCCATGACTTATAGCACATCTTTACCTTGGTGCATCTTCTGTTTGCACAGTTGATTTTCTCTGTGCAGTGGGGGCACTGGCGGAAGGTGGAACCAGGCATTCCTACTATGAAAACAACAGCTATAGTTACTTGCATTGCATGACTTTTTATGTTTTCAATTGTTATGGCATACCTTACATAGGCTTCTGCCTCAAACACTTAACTATCTCACCTAAAAAAATGACCTGAGTCAAGCTCAAAAAGCAGCAAATACAGGTATTATTGCAGCCTTCACCAGCCCATTGAGAAGAGAACCCCTTAAAATTAAAACTGATTTTATCTTGTATGTCTTATTGTCTATTTTTATTTATTGAGTCTGAAACAAAGTTTTTTTAACCAGCATCTTTTTTTTCCAAGAGTGTACCATAATCATTAATCAGTAATAAACATACATACATTTCAGTAACGTAAAGAACTGTGAGTTACATTGTCTTATATGACAGGTGCAATAAAAATATATATATATGTTATTATTATTATACATTCATCCCTTCTCTCCAACCCATACTCCCAAGCATCACAACCACCAAAACAAAAACAACAGCAAACAAACAAACACAAATTTAAATATAGTTTTGAATTGTAATTGAAAAACAGTAAGGTTAATGATTGTAATTAAACACCTGTTCACTAAAGTTACAGTTACTGTCATCACTGATCAGCCAAGTTTTACCCATAGACTATTTTTGTTTCACCATAAAAATGGACACACACTATCAATAACTATCAATAAAATATGAATGAAATGGGTCTGTTGCTGGCAGGTGCGTGCCAGCCTTACAATGTCATTGTTGCCTGGTGTTTCAGCAGATCCCAGAACAGTTTGTATCCTTTAAACTTGAATTTGCCGTGGCTGGGAAAAACTGACCTGAGAACAGCTAAAGTTCGCCAGAGACAGCTCGATGAGCGTGCTACTTTAACTGACATAAAACCAAATGAACAATTCTTTAATTTAATCATGTCAAAGCTGGCTATAATATAGTTGATGTTTTTGACTGTCAATCGCAAATTTATAGGCAGGCTGTGTCTACATTAGCACATTTGTGCGGGAACCTCCATGTTTACCTTGCGCGGTGTTTCAGCAGATCCCAGAACAGTTTTTACCGCGTACACATAACACTGACTGGGCCACACAAACTGACCTGAGAACAGCTAAAGTTCGCCAGAGTTAGCTCGTCAAACGGGCTACTTTAACTGACATAAAACTGAGAGAAATGTTCTTTGATTTAATAATGTTAGGGCTAGTAATAGTATTGTTGTTGCTTCCGGTCATTAATAGCACAATTGTAGGCAGTCTGCATAAACAATAAAACATTTTCCTTACCTCTCGTTTATCTCCTGTCGCTCAGCTCTGACCAGCCGGTCCCGTCAAATGTCGGAAGGCACGAGCCTCTCTGATCACGTGACCAAACTCGAAACACCCGCGTGCATATCAGACGCACCGATCTCTACAGGTGTCAATGGAGAACTATGCGTATCAACTGCACGCGAAATTTGACTTTGGCGTATACATCACACGTATTTTGAAAGTGTAAAACCGTGCTATATGTACGCCATTAGGTGAGAGTGGGTTGTTTTAACAGATATATCAGCTATATGTCGGACATTTTAACAAATAAATCAGCTATATAGACGTGAGCTATATGTCGGACATTTTATCAAATGATATCAGCTATATAGAGGTGAGGTATATGTCGGACATTTTAACAACAGAAATCAGCTATATAGAGGTGAGCTTTATGTCGGACATTTTAACAATAGATATCAGCTATATAGAGGGGAGCTATATGTCGGACATTTTATCAAATGATATCAGCTATATAGAGGTGAGCTATATGTCGGACATTTTATCAAATGATATCAGCTATATAGAGGTGAGTTATATGTCGGACATTTTAACAAAAGAAATCCGCTATTTAGAGGTGAGCTATATGTCGGACATTTTAAATAGAGAAATCAGCTATTTAGAGGTTAGTTATAAGTCGTACATTTTAATAGCATAAATCAGCTATATAGAGGTCAGCCATATGTCGGACATTTCAACAAATAAATCAGCTATATGTAGACAATTTATCAAAAGATATCAGCTATGTAGAAGTAAGCTAAATATCCGACATTTCATCATGTAAATCAGCTTTGTAGAGGTGAGCTATATGTCGGTCATTTTAACAAATTAACCAGCTATATAGAGGTGAGCTATATGTCGGACATTTTATCAAATGATATCAGCTATATAGAGGTGAGTTATATGTCGGACATTTTAACAAAAGAAATCAGCTATTTAGACGTGAGTTATATGTCGGACATTTTAACAAATAAATCAGCTATATAGAGGTGAGATATATGTCGGAAATTATAACAGATATATCAGCTATATAGAGGTGAGGTATATGTCGGAAATTATAACAGATATATCAGCTATATAGAGGTGAGGTATATGTCGGACATTTGAACAAATAAATCACCTATATAGAGGGGAGCTATATGTCGGACATCTTAACAAATAAATCAGCTATATAGAGGTGAGCTATATGTCGGACATTTTAACAGATATATCAGCTATATGTCGGACATTTTAACAATTTAATCAGGTATAAAGACGTGAGGTATATGTCGGACTTTTTAAAAAATAAATCAGTTATATAGAGGTGAGCTATATGTCGGTCATTTTACCAGATATATCAGCTATATGTCGGACATTTTAACAATTTAATCAGGTATATAGAGGTGAGCTATATGTCGAACATTTTAACAATAGATATCAGCTATATAGAGGAGCGCTATTTGTCGGACATTTTAAAAAATTAAATCAGGTATATAGAGGTGAGGTTCAGGTCGGACATTTTATCACAAGATATCACCTATATAGATGCGAGTTATATGTGGGACATTTTATCATGTAAATCAGCTATAAAGAGGTGTGCTATATGTCAGATATTTTGCCAAATAAATCAGATATAGAGACGTGGGCTATATGTCGGACATTTTATCAAAAGAAATCAGCTTTAAAGAGGTGAGGTATATGTCGGACATTTTAACAACAGAAATCAGCTATATAGAGGGGAGCTTTATGTCGGACATTTTAACAATAGATATCAGCTATATAGAGGGGAGCTTTATGTCGGACATTTTAACAATAGATATCAGCTATATAGAGGGGAGCTTTGTGTCAGACTTTTTAAAAAATAAATCAGCTATATAGAGGTGGATTTATGTCGGTCATTTTATCAAAAGAAATCAGCTAAAGAGAGGTGAGCTATAAGTTGGACATTTTAACAAATAAATCAGCTATATAGAGGTGAGCTATATGTCGGTCATTTTAACAAATAAAGCAGTTATATGTCGGACATTTTAACAATAGAAGTCAGCTATATAGAGGTGAGCTATATGTCGGACATTTTAAAAAAAGAAATCAGTTAAATAGAGGTGAGCTATATGTCGGACATTTTAAAAAAAGAAATCAGTTAAATAGAGGTGAGCTATATGTCGGACATTTTAAAAAAAGAAATCAGTTAAATAGAGGTGAGCTTTATGTCGGTCATTTTAACAAATGAAATCAGCTATTTAGAGGAGAGCTATATGTCGGACATTTTAAAAAATAAATCAGCTATATAGAGGTGAGCTATATGTCGAACATTTTGGGAACAAATCAGCTATATAGAAGTTAGTTATAAGTCGTACATTTTAATAACATAAATCAGCTATATAGAGGTGAGCTATATGTCGGACATTTCAACAAATAAATCAGCTATATGTAGACAATTTATCAAAAGATATCAGCTATATACAAGTAAGCTAAATATCCGACATTTCATCATGAAAATCATCTTAACAAAAGAAATCAGCTATTTAGAGGTGAGCTATATGTCGGTCATTTTAACAAATTCACCAGCTATATAGAGGTGAGCTATATGTCGGACATTTTAACAAAAGAAATCAGCTCTTTAGAGGTGAGTTATATGTCAGACATTTTAACAAATAAATCAGCTATATAGAGGTGAGATATATGTCGGACATTTTAACAGATATATCAGCTATATGTCGGACATTTTAACAAATAAATCAGCTATATAGACGTGAGCTATACGTTGGACATTTTATCAAATGATATCAGCTATATAGAGGTGAGGTATATGTCGGACAATTTATCAAATGATATCAGCTATATAGAGGTGAGTTATATGTCGGACATTTTAACAAAAGAAATCCGCTATTTAGAGGTGAGCTATATGTCGGACATTTTAAATAGAGAAATCAGCTATTTAGAGGTTAGTTATAAGTCGTACATTTTAATAGCATAAATCAGCTATATAGAGGTGAGCTATATGTCGGACATTTCAACAAATAAATCAGCTATATGTAGACAATTTATCAAAAGATATCAGCTATATAGAAGTAAGCTAAATATCCGACATTTCATCATGTAAATCAGCTTTGTAGAGGTGAGCTATATGTCGGTCATTTTAACAAAAGAAATCAGCTATATAGAGGTGAGTTATATGTCGGACATTTTAACAAAAAAATCAGCTATATAGAGGTGAGATATATGTCGGACATTTTAAAAAATAAATTAGCTATATAGAGGAGAGCTATATGTCGGACATCTTAAAAAATAAATTAGCTATATAGAGGTGAGCTATATGTCGGACATCTTAAAAAATAAATTAGCTATATAGAGGTGAGCTATATGTCGGGCATTTTAACAGATATATCAGCTATATGTCGGACATTTTAACAATTTAATCAGGTATATAGAGGTGAGTTATATGTCGGATTTTTTAACAAATAAATCAGCTATATAGAAAGTGAGCTATATGTCGGACATTTTAACAATAGATATCAGCTATATAGATGGAAGCTTTATGTAGGACATTTTAAAAAATAAATCACCTATATAGAGGTGAGCTATATGTCGGACATTTTATCATGTAAATCAGCTATATAGAGGTGAGCTATATGTCAGATATGTTTACCAAATAAATCAGATGTAGACACATGCGTTATATGTCGGACATTTTAACAATAGATATCAACTATATAGAGGGGAGCTATATGTCGGACATTTTAACAACAGTTATCAGCTATATAGAGGGGAGCTTTATGTCGGACATTTTAAAAAATAAATCAGCTATATAGAGGGGAGCTATATGTCGGACATTTTATCAAATGATATCAGCTATATAGAGGTGAGCTATATGTCGGACATTTTAACAGATATATCAGCTATATGTCGGACATTTTAACAAATAAATCAGCTATATAGAGGTGAGCTATATGTCGGACATCTTAACAAATAGATCAGCTATATAGAGGTGAGCTATATGTCGGACATTTTAACAAAAGAAATCAGCTATATAGAGGTGAGCTATAAGTCGGACATTTTAACAATTAAATAAGCTATATAGAGGTGAGCTATAAGTCGGACATTTTAACAATTAAATAAGCTATATAGAGGTGAGCCATAAGTCGGACATATTAACAATAAAATAAGCTATATAGAGGTGAGCTATATGTCGGACATTTTATCAAATGATATCAGCTACATAGAGGTGAGCTATATGTCGGACACTTTAACAAAAGAAATCAGCTATTTAGAGGTGAGCTATATGTCGGACATTTTAACAATAGATATCAGCTATATAGAGGGGAGCTTTATGTCGGACATTTTAAAAAATAAATCAGCTTTATAGAGGTGAGCTATATGTCGGACATTTTATCATGTAAATCAGCTATATAGAGGTCAGCTATATGTCAGATATTTTGCCAAATAAATCAGATATAGAGACGTGAGCTATATGACGGACATTTTATCAAAAGAAATCAGCTTTATAGAGGTGAGCTATATGTCAGATATTTTGACAAATAAATCAGATATAGAGACGTGAGCTATATGTCGGACATTTTATCAAAAGAAATCAGCTATATAGAGGTGAGCTATATGTCGGACATTTTATCATGTAAATCAGCTATATAGAGGTGAGCTATATGTCAGATATTTTGCCAAATAAATCAGATATAGAGACGTGAGCTATATGTCGGACATTTTAACAAATAAATCAGCTATATAGAGGGGAGCTTTATTTCTGATATTTTGACAAATAAATCAGATATAGAGACGTGAGCTATATATCGGACATTTTAAGAACAAATCAGCTATATAGAGGTGATCTATATATCGGACATATTAATAATAGATATGAGCTATATAGAGGGGAGCTTTATGTCGGACATTTTAAAAAAAGATATCAGCTATATAGAGGGGAGCTATATGTCGGACATTTCAACAAATAAATCAGCTATATGTAGACAATTTATCAAAAGATATCAGCTATATAGAAGTAAGCTAAATATCCGACATTTCATCTTGCAAATCAGCTTTGTAGAGGTGAGCTATATGTCGGTCATTTTAACAAATTAACCAGCAATATAGAGGTGAGCTATATGTCGGACATTTTAAGAAAAGAAATCAGCTTTATAGAGGTGAGTTATATGTCGGACATTTTAACAAATAAATCAGCTATATAGAAGTGAGTTATATGTCGGACATTTTAACAAATTAACCAGCAATATAGAGGTGAGCTTTATGTCGGACATTTTAACAAATAAATCAGCTATATAGAAGTGAGTTATATGTCGGACATTTTAACAATAGATGTCAGCTATATAGAGGGGAGCTTTATGTCGGACATTTTAGAAAATAAATCAGCTATATAGAGGTAAGCTATATGTCGGTCATTTTAACAAAAGAAATCAGCTATATAGAGGGAAGCTATATGTCGGCCTTTTTAAGAAGATATCATCTATACAGAGGGGAGCTTTATGTCGGACATATTAAAAAATTAATCAGCTATATAGAGGTGAGCTATTGGTCCGACATTTTAACAAATAAATCAGCTATATAGAGGTGAGCTATATGTCGGACATTTCAACAAATAAATGAGCTATATGTAGACAATTTATCAAAAGATATTAGCTATATAGAAGTAAGCTAAATATCCGACATTTCATCATGTAAATCAGCTTTGTAGAGGTGAGCTATATGTCGGTCATTTTAACAAATTAACTAGCTATATAAAGGTGAGCTATATGTCGGACATTTTATCAAATGATATCAGCTATAAAGAGGTGAGCTATATGTCGGACATTTTAACAGATATATCAGCTATATGTCGGACATTTTAACAAATAAATCAGCTATATAGAGGTGAGCTATATGTCGGACATCTTAACAAATAGATCAGCTTTATAGAGGTGAGCTATATGTCGGACATTTTAACAAATAAATCAGCTATATAGAGGTGAGCTATATGTCGGACATCTTAACAAATAGATCAGCTTTATAGAGGTGAGCTATATGTCGGACATTTTAACAAATAAATCAGCTATAGAGAGGTGAGCTATAAGTCGGACATTTTAACAATTAAATAAGCTATATAGAGGTGAGCTATAAGTCGGACATATTAACAATTAAATAAGCTATATAGAGGTGAGCCATAAGTCGGACATATTAACAATAAAATAAGCTATATAGAGGTGAGCTATATGTCGGACATTTTATCAAAAGAAATCAGCTATATAGAGGTGAGCTATATGTCGGACATTTTAACAATAGATATCAGCTATATAGAGGGGAGCTTTATGTCGGACATTTTAAAAAATAAATCAGCTATATAGAGGTGAGCTATATGTCGGACATTTTATCATGTAAATCAGATATAGAGACGTGAGCTATAGGACGGAAATTTTATCAAAAGAAATCAGCTTTATAGAGGTGAGCTATATGTCAGATATTTTGCCAAATAAATCAGATATAGAGACGTGAGCTATATGTCGGACATTTTATCAAAAGAAATCAGCTTTATAGAGGTGAGCTATATGTCGGACATTTTATCATGTAAATCAGCTATATAGAGGTGAGCTATATGTCAGATATTTTGCCAAATAAATCAGATATAGAGACGTGAGCTATATGTCGGACATTTTATCAAAAGAAATCAGCTTTATAGAGGGGAGCTATATGTCGGACATTTTAAGAAGATATCAGCTATATAGAGGGGAGCTTTATGTCGGACATTTTAAAAAATAAATCAGCTATATAGAGGTGAGGTATATGTCGGTCATTTTAACAAACGAAATCAGCGATATAGAGGTGGGCTATATGTCAGACATTTTAACAATAGATATCAGCTATATAGAGGTGAGCTATATGTCAGACATTTTAACAATAGATATCAGCTATATAGAGGGGAGCTATATGTCGGACATTTTAACAATAGATATCAGCTATATAGAGGGGAGCAATATGTCGGTCATTCTAACAAAAGAAATCAGCGATATAGAGGTGAGCTATATGTCGGACATTTTAACAATAGACATCAGCTATAAAGAGGGGAGCTATATGTTGGACATTTTAAAAAATAAATCAGCTATATAGAGGTGAGGTATATGTCGGTCATTTTAACAAACGAAATCAGCGATATAGAGGTGGGCTATATGTCGGATATCTTAAGAACATATCAGCTATATAGAGGTGAGCTATATGTCAGACATTTTAACAATAGTTTTCAGCTATATATAGGGGAGCTTTATGTCGGACATTTTAACAATAGATATCACCTATATAGAGGGGAGCTTTATGTCGGACATTTTAAAAAATAAATCAGCTATATAGAGGATAGCTATAAGTCGGACATTTTAACAATTAAATCAGCTATATAGAGGTGAGCTATATGTCGGACATTTTAACAATTAAATAAGCTATATAGAGGTGAGCTATATGTCGGACATTTTAACAATTAAATCAGCTATATAGAGGTGAGCTATATGTCGGACATTTTAACAATTAAATCAGCTATATAGAGGTGAGCTATATGTCGGACATTTCATCAAATAAATCAGCTATATGTAGACAATTTATCAAAAGATATCAGCTATATAGAAGTAAGCTAAATATCCGACATTTCATCATGTAAATCAGCTTTGTAGAGGTGAGCTATATGTCGGTCATTTTAACAAATTAACCAGCTATATAGAGGTGAGCTATATGTCGGACATTTTATCAAATGATATCAGCTATTTAGAGGTGAGTTATATGTCGGACATTTTAACAAATTAACTAGCTTTATAAAGGTGAGCTATATGTCGGACATTTTATCAAATGATATCAGCTATATGTCGGACATTTGAACAATTTAATCACGTATATAGAGGTGAGGTATATGTCGGACTTTTTAACAAATAAATCAGCTATATAGAGGTGAGCTTTACGTTGGCCTTTTTATCAAAAGAAATCAGCTTTAGAGAGGTGAGCTATAAGTCGGACATTTTAACAATAGATATCAGCTATATAGAGGTGAGCTATAAGTCGGACATTTTAACAATTAAATAAGCTATATAGAGGTGAGCTATATGTCGGACATTTTATCACAAGATATCACCTATATAGAGGTGAGCTATATGTCGGACATTTTATCATGTAAATCAGCTATATAGAGGTGAGCTATAGGTCCGACATTTTAACATATAAATCTGCTATATAGAGGTTAGTAATAAGTCGTACATTTTAATAGCATAAATCAGCTATATAGAGGTCAGCTATATGTCGGACATTTCAACAAATAAATCAGCTATATGTAGACAATTTATCAAAAGATATCAGCTATATAGAGGTAAGCTAAATATCCGACATTTCATCATGTAAATCAGCTTGTAGAGGTGAGCTATATGTCGGTCATTTTAACAAATTAACCAGCTATATAGAGGTGAGCTATATGTCGGACATTTTATCAAATGATATCAGCTATATAGAGGTGAGCTATATGTCGGACATTTTAACAAATATATCAGCTATATGTCGGACATTTTAACAATTTAATCAGCTATATAGAGGTGAGCTATATGTCGGACATTTTAACAAATAAATCAGCTATATAGAGGTGAGCTAAATGTCGGACATTTTAACAAATAAATCAGCTATATAGAGGTGAGCTATATGTCGGACATTTTAACAATAGATATCAGCTATATAGAGGTGAGCTTTATGTCGGACATTTTAAAAAATAAATCAGCGATATAGATGTGAGCTATATTTCGGACATTTTAACAACAGATATCAGCTATATAGAGGGGAGCTTTATGTCGGACATTTTAACAAATAAATCAGCTATATAGAGGTGAGCTATATGTCGGACATTTTAACAAATAAATCAGCTATATAGAGGTGAGCTATATGTCGGTCATTTTAACAACAGAAATCAGCGATATAGAGGTGAGCTATATGTCAGACATTTTAACAAATAAATCAGCTATATAGAGGTGAGATATATGTCGGACATTTTAACAGATATATCAGCTATATGTCGGACATTTTAACAAATAAATCAGCTATATAGAGGTGAGCTATATGTCGGACATTTTAACAATAGATATCAGCTATATAGAGGGGAGCTTTATGTCGGACATTTTAAAAAATAAATCAGCTATATAGAGGTGAGCTATATGTCGGACATTTTAAGAACAAATCAGCTATATAGAGGTGAGCTATAGGTCCGACATTTTAACATATAAATCTGCTATATAGAGGTTAGTTATAAGTCGTACATTTTAATAGCATAAATCAGCTATATAGAGGTGAGCTATATGTCGGAAATTTTAACAATTAAATAAGCTATATAGAGGTGAGCTATATGTCGGACATTTTAACAAAAGAAATCAGCTATTTAGAGGTGAGCTATATGTCGGACATTTTAACAGATATATCAGATATATGTCGGACATTTTAACAAAAGAAATCAGCTATTTAGAGGTGAGCTATATGTCGGACATTTTAACAAATAAATCAGCTATATAGAGGTGAGCTATATGTCGGACATCTTAACAAATAGATCAGCTATATAGAGGTGAGCTAAATGTCGGACACTTTAACAGATATATCAGCTATATGTTGGACATTTTAACAATTTAATCACGTATATAGAGGTGAGGTATATGTCGGACTTTGATACAAAGCACATTTCTGCCAACTGCAGAGCTGTCAGCTCCCGTTTTTATCTCCCCAACTCATATTTTAGTGTCTTTAGTGGCCTCATCGAGAATCGTCACACCATCCGGAAAAATAAAATATGTTCTCCTGACCACAGTTAAGTTATGAAATGCCAGTGAACAGCAGATTGCTGCTTCTGGTTTGTGGGAAAGCATTCAACATGTTTGTTAAACCTTCAAGAAATGCTAGCCCTTAATGGAAAACGGATGGAGTCCTTTTTCATGGGCTGTCAACCTTGGACTGTGGTGACATGCGGAAAGAGGAATAGATGGATGAATACAAGCAAGCAGTGGAGATGTAAGATTGGAAGAATTGCGGTGTTTACGGATTGCTGGCCTGTTTTATCTATGGTTGATTTTAATGACTCAAAATCATTGTGCATTGATAAACACCTTGTTTTTTTATTTATCCAATGTAATGGATTATTTTGGAGTTTCTGAAGCAGTGATCTTTCTAAACAACCAAGGTTTGCCTGCTACTGAAGATTTTTCTTAACTGTTAGTTTGTAAGATAAGGTATAGATTACTTTGTTATTCAGTATAATGACAGACCACATGAGATGTTTAATTTGATTGGTTGATTCAATCCATTTCACCTGTCCATCTGGAAAAGAGCCCATAGAAAGTGTTTGGAAATGGGTGGAACTTTTTAATAAGCATATCCCACAGTTGATTGGACAATCATTCCATCAGTCACGTTCATTAAGGGCCAATCAGATAATGGAGTAGGGCGGGCACTACTGCCATTGCCGTAAAGGACAAAACGTGAGCCACTTCGTTAAACAAATTCTTGGCAAAACA
>JBAMNC010001935.1:0-17500 GCA_037902135.1 Cetoscarus ocellatus
CGACTTATAGCTCACCTCTCTATAGCTGATTTCTTTTGATAAAATGTCCAACGTATAGCTCACCTCTATATAGCTGATTTATTTGTTAAAAAGTCCGACATATACCTCACTTCTATATACCTTATTAAATTGTTAAAAATTCCGACATATACCTGATATATTTGTTAAAATGTCCGACATATAGCTCACCTCTATTTAGCTGATCTATTTGTTAAGATGCCCGACATATAGCTCACCTGTATATAGCTGATTTATTTGTTAAAATGTCCGACATATAGCTCACCTCTACAAAGCTGATTTACATGATGAAATGTCGGATATTGAGCTTACGTCTATATAGCTGATATCTTTTGATAAATTGTCTACATATAGCTGATTTATTTGTTGAAATGTCCCACATATAGCTCCCCTCTATATAGCTGATTTCTTTTGTAAAAATGACCGACCTATAGCTCACCTCTCTATAGCTGATTTATTATTTGAAATGTCCGACGTAAAGCTCCCCTCTATATGGCTGATATCTTCTTAAAATGTCCGACATATAGCTCCCCTCTGTATAGCTGATATCTATTGTTAAAATGTCCGACATATAGCTCCCCTCTATATCGCTGATGTCTATTGTTAAAATGTCCGACATATAGCTCACCTCTATATAGCAGATTTGTTTTTAAAATGTCCGACATATAGCTCACCTCTATATAGCTAATTTATTTTTTAAAATGTCCGACATAAAGCTCCCTTCTATATAGCTGATATCAATTGTTAAAATGTCCGACATATAACTCACTTCTATATAGCTGATTTATTTGTTAAAATGTCCGACATATAGCTCACCACTATATAGCTTATTTCTCCTATTTAAATGTCCGACATATAGCTCACCTCTATAAAGCTGATTTCTTTTGATAAAATGTCCCACATATAGCTCACGTCTCTAAATCTGATTTATTTGGCAAAATATCTGACATATAGCTCACCTCTATATAGCTGAAATACATGATAAAATGTCCGACATATAGCTCACCTCTATATAGCTGATTTACATGATAAAATGTCCGACATATAGCTCGCATCTATATAGGTGATATCTTGTGATAAAATGTCCGACATATACCTCACCTCTATATAGCTGATTTATTTTTTAAAATGTCCGACAAATAGCTCCCCTCTATATAGCTGATATCTATTGTTAAAATGTCCGACATATAGCTCACCTCTATATAGCTGATTTATTTGTTAAAATGTCCGACATATTGCTGATTTATCTGTTAAAATGTCCGACATATAGCTCACCTCGATATAGCTGATTTATTTGTTAAAATGTCCGACATATAACTGATATATCTGTTAAAATGTTTGACATATAGCTCACCTCTATATAGCTGATTTATTTTTTAAAATGTCCCACATAAAGCTCCCCTCTATATAGCTGAAATCTATTGTTAAAATGTCCAACATATAGCTCACCTCTATATCGCTGATTTCTTTTGTTAAAATGACCGACATATAGCTCACCTCTATATAGCTGATATCTATTGTTAAAATGTCCGACATATAGCTCACCTCTACATAGCTTATTTCTCCTATTTAAATGTCCGACATATAGCTCACCTCTATATAGTTGACTTATTTGTTAAAATGTCCGACATATAGCTGATATATCTGTTAAAATGTCCGACATATAGCTCACCTCTATATAGCTGATTCATTTGTTAAAATGTACGACATATAGCTCACCTCAATATAGCTGATTTACATGATAAAATTTCCGACATATAGCTCTCCTCTATATAGCAGATTTATATGTTAAAATGTCGGACCTACAGCTCACCTCCATATAGCTGATTTACATGATGAAATGTCGGATATTTAGCTTACTTCTATATAGCTGATATCTTTTGATAAATTGTCTACATATAGCTGATTTATTTGATGAAATGTCCGACATATAGCTGACCTCTATATAGCTGATTTATGCTATTAAAATGTACGACTAATAACTAACCTCTATATAGCAGATTTATATGTTAAAATGTCGGACATAAAGCTCCCCTCTATATAGCTGATATCTATTGTTAAAATGTCCGACATATAGCTCACCTCTACATAGCTGATTTCTTTTGTTAAAATGACCGAATTATAGCTCACCTCTATATCGCTGATTTTTGGTTAAAATGACCGACATATAGCTCACCTCGAAATAGCTTATTTTATTGTTAATATGTCCGACTTATGGCTCACCTCTATATAGCTTATTTAATTGTTAAAATGTCCGACTTAAAGCTCACCTCTATATAGCTTATTTAATTGTTAAAATGTCCGACTTATAGCTCACCTCTCTAAACCTGATTTCTTTTGTTAAATTGTCCGACATATAGCTCACCTCTATATAGCTGGTTAATTTGTTAAAGTGACCGACATATAGCTCACCTCTACAAAGATCATTTACATGATGAAATGTCGGATATTTAGCTTACTTCTATATAGCTGATATCTTTTGATAAATTGTCTACATATAGCTGATTTATTTGTTGAAATGTCCGACATATAGCTCACCTCTATATAGCTGATTTATGCTATTAAAATGTACGACTTATAACTAACTTCTATATAGCTGATTTGTTCCCAAAATGTTCGACATATAGCTCACCTCTATATAGCTGATTTATTTTTTAAAATGTCCGACATAAAGCTCCCCTCTATATAGCTGATATCTATTGTTAAAATGTCCGACATATAGCTCACCTCTATATCTCTGATTTCTATTGTTAAAATGTCTGACATATAGCTCACCTCTATATCGCTGATTTCGTTTGTTAAAATGACCGACTTAAAACTCACTTCTATATAGCTGATTTCTATTGTTAAAATGTCTGACATATAACTGATTTATTTGTTAAAATGACCGATATATAGCTCACCTCTATATAGCTGACTTCTATTGTTAAAATGTCTGACATATAAGTGATTTATTTGTTAAAATGACCGACATATAGCTCCCCTCTATGTAGCTGATATCTATTGTTAAAATGTCCGACATATAGCTCACCTCTATATAGCTGATTTATTTGTTAAAATGTCCGACATAAAGCTCCCCTCTATATAGCTGATATCTATTGTTAAAATGTCGAACATATAGCTCACCTCTATATCGCTGATTTATTTTTTAAAATGTCCGACATAAAGCTCCCCTCTATATAGCTGATATCTATTGTTAAAATGTCCGACATATAGCTCACCTCTATATAGCTGATTTATTTGTTAAAATGTCCGACATATAGCTCACCTCTATATAGCTGATTTATTTGTTAAAATGTCCGACATATAGCTCACCTCTATATAGCTGATTTATTTTTTAAAATGTCCGACATAAAGCTCCCCTCTATATAGCTGATATCTATTGTTAAAGTGTCCGACATAAAGCTCCCCTCTATATAGCTGATATCATTTGATAAAATGTCCGACATAAAGCTCCCCTCTATATAGCTGATTTATTTGTTAAAATGTCCGACATATAGCTCACCTCTATATAGCTGATTTATTTTTTAAAATGTCCGACATAAAGCTCCCCTCTATATAGCTGATATCTTTTGTTAAAATGTCCGACATATAGCTCACCTCTATGTAGCTGATTTGTTCTTAAAATGTTCGACATATAGCTCACCTCTATATAGCTGATTTATTTTTTGAAATGTCCGACATAAAGCTCCCCTCTATATAGCTGATATCAATTGTTAAAATGTCCGATATATAGCTCACCTCTATATAGCTGATTTGTTCTTAAAATGTCCGACATATAGCTCATGTCTCTATATCTGATTTATTTGGCAACATATCTGACATATAGCTCACCTCTATATAGCTGATTTACATGATAAAATGTCCGACATATAGCTCACCTCTATATAGGTGATATCTTGTGATAAAATGTCCGACATATACCTCACCTCTATATAGCTGATTTATTTGTTAAAAAGTCCGACATATAGCTCACCTCTATATAGCTGATTTATTTGTTGAAATGTCCGACATATAGCTGACCTCTATATAGCTGATTTATGCTATTAAAATGTACGACTTATAACTAACCTCTATATAGCAGATTTATATGTTAAAATGTCGGACCTATAGCTCACCTCTATATAGCTGATTAACATGATAAAATGTCCGACATATATCTCACCTCTATATAGCTGATTTATTTGTTAAAATGTCCGACATATAACTCACCTCTAAATAGCTGATTTCTTTTGTTAAAATGTCCGACATAAAGCTCACCTCTATATAGCTGATATCATTTGATAAAATGTCCGACATATAGCTCACCTCTATATAGCTGATTTATTTGTTAAAATGTCCGACATATAACTCACCTCTAAATAGCTTATTTAATTGTTAAAATGTCCGACATATAGCTGATATATCTGTTAAAATGTCCGACATATATCTCACCTCTATATAGCTGATTTATTTGTAAAAATGTCCGACATATAACTCACCTCTAAATAGCTGATTTCTTTTGTTAAAATGTCCGACATATAGCTCACCTCTATATAGCTGATATCATTTGATAAAATGTCCGACATATAGCTCACGTCTATATAGCTGATTTATTTGTTAAAATGTCCGACATATAACTCACCTCTAAATAGCTGATTTCTTTTTTTAAAATGTCCGACATATAGCTCACCTCTACATAGCTGGTTAATTTGTTAAAATGACCGACATATAGCTCACCTCTACAAAGCTGATTTACATGATGAAATGTGGGATATTTAGCTTACTTCTATATAGCTGATATCTTTTGATAAATTGTCTACATATAGCTGATTTATTTGTTGAAATGTCCGACATATGGTGACCTCTATATAGCAGATTTATATGTTAAAATGTCGGACCTATAGCTCACCTATATATAGCTGATTTACATGATAAAATGTCCGACATATAGCTCACCTCTATATAGGTGATATATCTGTTAAAATGTCCGACATATAGCTCACCTCTATATAGCTTATTTAATTGTTAAAATGTCCGACATAAAGCTCACCTCTAAATAGCTTATTTAATTGTTAAAATGTCCGACTTATAGCTCACCTCTATATATCTTATTTAATTGTTAATATGTCCGACTAATAGCTCACCTCAATATAGCTGATTTATTTGTTAAAATGTCCGACTTATTGCTCACCTCTCTAAAGCTGATTTCTTTTGTTAAAATTTCCGACATATAGCTCACCTCTATATAGCTGGTTAATTTGTTAAAGTGACCGATATATAGCTCACCTCTACAAAGATGATTTACATGATGAAATGTCGGATATTTAGCTTACTTCTATATAACTGATTTATGCTGTTAAAATGTACGACTCATAACTAACCTCTATATAGCAGATTTATATGTTAAAATGTCGGACCTATAGCTCAACTCTATATAGCTGATTTATTTTTTTAAAATGTCCGACAAATAACTCACCTCTATATAGCTCAAATCTATTGTTAAAATGTCCGACATATAGCTCACCTCTATATAGCTGATTATTTGTTAAAATGTCCGACATATAGCTCACCTCTATATAGCTGATTTATTTTTTAAAATGTCCGACATATAGCTCACCTCTATATAGCTGATTTATTTGTTAAAATGTCCGACATATAGCTCACCTCTATATAGCTGATTTCTTTGTTAAAATGTCCGACATATAGCTCACCTCTATATAGCTGATTTCTTTTGTTAAAATGTCCGACATATAGCTCACCTCTATATAGCTGATTTATTTGTTAAAATGTCCGACATATAGCTCACCTCTATATAGCTGATTTCTTTGTTAAAATGTCCGACATATAGCTCACCTCTATATAGCTGATTTATTTGTTAAAATGTCCGACATAAAGCTCACCTCTATATAGCTGATTTATTTGTTTAAATGTCCGACATATAGCTCACCTCTATATAGCTGATTTATTTGTTAAAATGTCCGACATATAGCTCACCTCTATATAGCTTGTTTAATTGTTAAAATGTCCGACATATAACTCACTTCTATATAGCTGATTTATTTGTTAAAATGTCCGACATATAGCTCACCTCTATATAGCTTATTACTCCTATTTAAATGTCCGACATATAGCTCACCACTATATTACTGATTTCTTTTGATAAAATGTCGGCGTATAGCACACCTCTATATAGCTGATTTATTTGTTAAAATCACCTCTATATATCTGATATATATGTTAAAATGTCCGACTTTTAGCTCACCTCTATAGAGCTGATTTCTTTTGATAAAATTTCCGACATATAGCTCACCTCTATATAGCTTATTTAATTGTTAAAATGTCCGACTTATAGCCCACCTGTATATAGCTGATTTATTTGTTAAAATGTCCCACTTATAGTTCACCTCTCTATAGCTGATTTCTTTTCATAAAATGTCCAACGTATAGCTCATCTCTATATAGCTGATTTATTTGTTAAAAAGTCCGACATATAAATCACCTCTATATACCTGATTAAATTGTTAAAATGTCAGACATATAGCTGATATATCTGTTAAAATGTCCGACATATAGCTCACCTTTATATAGCTGATTTATTTGTTAAGATGTCCGACAAATAGCTGATATATCTGTTAAAATGTCCGACATATAGCTCACCTCTCTAAACCTGATTTCTGTTGTTAAAATGTCCGACATATAGCTCACCTCTATATAGCTGGTTAATTTGTTAAAGTGACCGACATATAGCTCACCTCTACAAAGATGATTTACATGATGAAATGTCGGATATTTAGCTTACTTCTATAAAGCTGTTATCTTTTGATAAATTGTCTACATATAGCTGATTTATTTGTTGAAATGTCCGACATATAGCTCACCTCTATATAGCTGATTTATGCTATTAAAATGTACGACTTATAACTAACTTCTATATAGCTGATTTGTTCCCAAAATGTTCGACATATAGCTCACCTCTGTATAGCTGATTTATTTTTTAAAATGTCCGACATAAAGCTCCCCTCTATATAGCTGATATCTATTGTTAAAATGTCCGACATATAGCTCACCTCTATATAGCTGATTTGTTCTTAAAATGTCCGACATATAGCTCACCTCTATATAGCTGATTTGTTCTTAAAATGTCCGACATATAGCTCACCTCTATATAGCTGATCTATTTCTTAAGATGTCCGACATATAGCTCACCTCTATATAGCTGATTTATTTGTTCAAATGTCCGACATATATCTGATATATTTGTTAAAATGTCCGACATATATTTCACCTCTAAATAGCTGATTTCTTTTTTAAAATGTCCGACATAAAGCTCCCCTCTATATAGCTGATATCTATTGTTTAAATGTCCGACATATAGCTCACCTCTATATAGCTGATTTGTTCTTAAAATGTCCGACATATAGCTCACCTCTATATAGCTGATTTATTTGTTAAAAAGTCCGACATATACCTCACCTCTATATACGTGATTAAATTGTTAAAATGTCCGACATATAGCTGATATATCTGTTAAAATGTCCGACATTTAGCTCACCTCTATATAGCTGATCTATTTGTTAAGATGTCCGACATATAGCTCACCTCTATATAGCTGATTTATTTGTTCAAATGTCCGACATATATCTGATATATTTGTTAAAATGTCCGACATATATCTCACCTCTAAATAGCTGATTTCTTTTTTAAAATGTCCGACATAAAGCTCCCCTCTATATAGCTGATATCTATTGTTAAAATGTCCGACATATAGGTCACCTCTATATAGCTGATTTATTTGTTAAAATGTCCGACATATACCTCACCTCTATATAGCTGTGTAGCTGATATCTTTGTTAAAATGTCCGACTTATAGCTGATTTATTTGTTAAAATGTTCGACTTATACCTCACCTATATATAACTTATTTATCCTATTAAAATGTCCGACATATAGCTCACCTCGATATAGCTGTGTAGCTGATATCTTTTGTTAAAATGTCCGACTTATAGCTGATTTATTTGTTAAAATGTTCGACTTATACCTCACCTATATATAACTGATTTATCCTATTAAAATGTCCGACATATAGCTGATTTATTTTGTAAAAATGCCCGACAAATAGCTCACCTCTATATAGCTGATTTCTTTTGTTAAAATGTCCGACATATAGCTCACCTCTATATAGCTGTTTTCTTTTGTTAAAATGTCCGACATAACGCTCACCTCTTTCTAGCTGATTTATTTGTTAAGAATTCCAACATATAGCTCACCTCTATATAACTGATTCATTTGTTAAAATGTCCGACATATAGGTCACCTCTATACACCTGATTTATTTGTTAAAATGTCCGACATATAGCTCACCTCTATATAGCTTATTTAATTGTTAAAATGTCCGACATATACCTCACCTCTATATAGCTGTGTAGCTGATATCTTTTGTTAAAATGTCCGACTTATAGCTGATTTATTTGTTAAAATGTTCGACTTATACCTCACCTATATATAACTGATTTATCCTATTAAAATGTCCGACATATAGCTCACCTCGATATAGCTGTGTAGCTGATATCTTTTGTTAAAATGTCCGACTTATAGCTGATTTATTTGTTAAAATGTTCGACTTATACCTCACCTATATATAACTGATTTATCCTATTAAAATGTCCGACATATAGCTGATTTATTTTGTAAAAATGCCCGACAAATAGCTCACCTCTATATAGCTGATTTCTTTTGTTAAAATGTCCGACATATAGCTCACCTCTATATAGCTGGTTTCTTTTGTTAAAATGTCCGACATAACGCTCACCTCTTTCTAGCTGATTTATTTGTTAAGAATTCCAACATATAGCTCACCTCTATATAACTGATTCATTTGTTAAAATGTCCGACATATAGGTCACCTCTATACACCTGATTTATTTGTTAAAATGTCCGACATAAAGCTCACCTCTATATAGCTGATTTATTTGTTAAAATGTCCGACATAAAGCTCCCCTCTATATAGATGATTAATTTGTTAAAATGTCCGACATATAGCTCACCTATATAACTGATTTATGCTTTTAAAATGTACGACTTACAACTAACCTCTATATAGCAGATTTATATGTTAAAATGTCGGACCTATAGCTCACCTCTGTATAGCTGATTTATTTATTAAAATGTCCGACTTATAACTCATCTCTTTATAGCTGATTTATATGTTAAAATGTCCGACTTATAGCTGATTTATTTTGTTAAAATGTCCGACATATAGCTCACCTCTATATTGCTGATTTATATGTTAAAATGTTCGACTTATAGCTCAGCTCTATATTGCTGATTTATTTGTTAAAATGTCCGACATATAGCTAACCTCTATATAGCTGATTCCTATTGTTAAAATGTCCGACATATAGCTAACCTCTATATAGCTGATTTCATTTGTTAAAATGTCCGACATATAGCTCACCTCTACATAGCCGATTTAATTTGTTAAAATGTCCGACATATAGCTCACCTCTATATAGCTTAGTTGTCCTATTAAAATGTCTGACATATAGCTCACCTATATATAGATGATTTATTTGTTAAAATGACCGACATATAGCTCACCTCTATATAGCTTATTTAATTGTTAAAATGTCCGACATATAGCTCACCTCTATAGAGCTGATTTATTTGTTGAGATGTCCGACATATAGGTCACCTCTATATAGCTGATTTATGTGTTAAAATGTCCGACATATACCTCACCTCTATATAGCTGATTTATGTGTTAAAATGTCCGACATATACCTCACCTCTACATAGCTGATTTAATTTGTTAAAATGTCCGACATATAGCTCACCTCTATATAGCTTAGTTCTCCTACTAAAATGACCGACATATAGCTCACATCTATATATCTGATTTATTTGTTAAAATGTCCGACATATAGCTCACCTCTATAGAGCTGATTTCTTTTGATAAAATGTCCGACATATAGCTCACCTCTATATAACTGATTTCTCCTAGTAAAATGTCTGACATATAACTCACCACTATATAGCTGGTTTCTTTTGTTAAAATGTCCGACATAAAGCTCACCTCTTTCTAGCTGATTTATTTGTTAAAAATTTCCGACATAAAGCTCACCTATATATAACTGATTCATCCTATTAAAATTTCCGACATATAGCTCACCTCGATATAGCTGTGTAGCTGATATCTTTTGTTAAAATGTCCGACTTATAGCTGATTTATTTGTTAAAATGTTCGACTTATACCTCACCTATATATAACTGATTTATCCTATTAAAATGTCCGACATATAGCTGATTTATTTTGTAAAAATGCCCGACAAATAGCTCACCTCTATATAGCTGATTTCTTTTGTTAAAATGTCTGACATATAGCTCACCTCTATATAGCTGGTTTCTTTTGTTAAAATGTCCGACATAAAGCTCACCTCTTTCTAGCTGATTCATTTGTTAAGATGTCCAACATATAGCTCACCTCTATATAGATGATTAATTTGTTAAAATGTCCGACATTTAACTCACCTCAATATCACTGATTTCTCCTAGTAAAATGTCCGACATATAGGTCACCTCTATACACCTGATTTATTTGTGAAAATGTCCGACATAAAGCTCACCTCTATATAGATGATTAATTTGTTAAAATGTCCGACATATAGCTCACCTATATATAACTGATTTATCCTATTAAAATGTCCGACATAAAGCTCACCTCTATATAGCTGATTTATTTGTTAAAATGTCCGACATAAAGCTCACCTCTATATAGATGATTAATTTGTTAAAATGTCCGACATAAAGCTCACCTCTATATAGATGATTAATTTGTTAAAATGTCCGACATATAGCTCACCTATATATAACTGATTTATCCTATTAAAATGTCCGACATACAGCTGATTTATTTTGTAAAAATGCCCGACAAATAGCTCATCTCTATATAGCTGATTTCTGATGTTAAAATTTCCGAAATATAGCTCACCTCTATATAGCTGATTTATTTGTTAAAATGTCAGACTATAACTCACCTCTATATACCTGATTTCTCCTATTAAAATGTCCGACATATAGCTCAACTCTATATAGCTGATTTATGTGTTAAAATGTCCGATATATAGCTCACCTATATATTGCTGATTTATGTGTTAAAATGTCCGACATATAACTCACCTCTAAATAGCTGTTTTCTTCTGTTAAAATGTCCGACATATAGCTCACCTCTATATAGCTGATTTCTTTTGTTAAAATGCCCGTCTCAGCTGTGTATCTGGCACCTGATTGGCACATAATTGACAGCACCTGTGTGTGTGGAGCCTGCAACTTTGTTGAGTTTGTGTGGTGTCCAAGCATCAACTTTCCATGTTTGTTACTTCAGGATAAGGCCCGCGCAACAGGGCAACTGGGCAGGTGTCCTGGTAAGCAGAGGTGCAGCATTATTTGTTGTCAGGCCTGGTACTATGTTATTATCACCTTGTACAGTGAAGTTAAAGAAGGGCAGTTAAAGAATTCAGTGTTCTGGGAAGACAAGACCCTAAAAAGGCCACTTCTTCACCCTCGCTTCCCTGATAAGCTATAGATAAAACAAATTCTGTCAAGTCTGCAGTACACTTCATGTCAGAATATAATAAGAGCGCAACTTGAGCAATTGTTGGTTGTGTCAAGATATATACACCCAGCTAAGTTTACCCTATCCCCCTCTCTCTGATGATGTGCTCTTTAACAGTAGTGATACTGCCTCTCAGTTTGGAGGGGAAAATGACTGTTATTCTGAAAACATAATTAAAAAGAGAAAAACCTTTGTCATGAGCTGGTGTCACATCAGCTTTCCCTGTTTTTGATTACAGTCTTGTTTTCATTCCTAACTGGGAAATCCAACATTTTTCATTCCTGTGGACAAATATGTAGGTTGCAGTCAAACAATAACTCCTCCTCTAGACCAGTGATCAGCGACTGGACGTCCAGGAACCACATCAGGCTGAGTACAGATTAAACCAACATGAGTAAAGTCATTCGTTACTGTCCACCCCATTGAAGTGAGGAGCAGAGGCAGAAACAGCACATACTCCAGCTACTTTGAAAAGACAGAGACAAAATGGTATTAAAACAAGCAAAACAAGAACGTGAGAGCTTGACTCATATGATGTCAAAGAACCAACATGTTCATGTGTTAAAAAACTCTGATCGCAACATCAGTCCAACTAAAGATGATCTGAATGTTTTGCCATCATAAAGCAGCCCTTCTTCTTTCAGGAGTTCAATCTTAGTTTATGCAATTCAAGACTCTTTTCATATGTTTTTATATTTGCACAAGACTTTTGTCTGGACTTGCCAAATAAAAGTGTCAAAACAATAAGTGTAATTATTATATAGTGTATTTGGGGTGGTGGTTGTGTCAGACCACAGACCCATATTTACTGAGGCTCTCACCTCCATCAGTTTGCCACACATCTGCCCACATCAGCTTTCTCATCTGCTTTCCTGCTTTTCCCCCTGCCTCTCTACACTATCAATGAAGGAAAGAAGCCCAAAGATCTACTTAAAAAAGGATCCTGGGTCTACAAAACAGGCAAATACTGCCAAGGTTTAAGCTGATGCAACTTAATGGCCAAACCAAAATGTAGTTTAGGTAAATTTGAAAATCTCCACTGTCCTTGGAAGTGTAATACTGTTTGTGAATATAAAGTTTTCACTGGACAAAATGGATGACACAGTAAGAAAAACATAAGAGCCAGAGAATCTAGGATAAAATCAGAAAAAAATAAATGTAGATATAGTCCTGCTGTACGTAATTTTGGTGAACTGCCCTTTAAAAATCATAAAGACCATAGAATAAATAAATGATTTAGTGGTAACACTAGAGGAATAATCAAAGATTGGCACAGTTATCTGATGTCAGAAGTCTTCATCTCTCAAATCAGCGTTCCTCCAAACGGCCTTCACGTCTCTGCAGTCGACCAGGACAAACAGCTGCTGGATGAAATGACGAAGGCCTGCAGTATGAGAGCCTGCTGACACTTTATCACAGATGTATGAAGGAGGCAGAGCCCTCCTGCACATGTTTGTGTGGCTGCAGATTTCTGTAGGTCTGGAGTGTTGAAGAGGTCCAGCAGCCAACGGGTCAGCCAGCAGAGGTCAGTCACGTCCCAGTGTTCCTTCTCTGAAACTAAACATGTCAAAACCGTATACTCAGACACTTGACAATAAACAGAAATACAGTCAAACACTGAAGCAATAAAGACCCAATACTACACAAATACAACTGTTTACTTATGTTTTCATGTCCTGTGATAACAGAAACTTTAAGTCTACCCAAAATCCAAAGTACTCTGAGCTGTGAATCCTAACTCTTATTCAGCAACAAAAACAACATTTTATTCACAGCTACAGGGTTATCCATGTTTTGATCACAGAGCTGCTGTGATAAACGGCTAGCCAACATATAATCAGAAGTCTCTGCAGCTTAACATTCAACAGTTTTTCTGCTGGACTCCATCTTTTTCTCACAAACAAAACTGAGCTGCTGAACTTCAAGTCCTGCATGTCCTCTGGAGGACAGTGTTCGTCTGATTTAAGTTATCATTGAGGAGCAAATCTTTATCTAAAAGTATAATAATTAGATAATACCATTAGTTACTGAAAATTGAGTAAAACAGGGTGCACATTGTCAGCAATATTTATTTTAGCAGATAATAATAAACCTTTTAAGCTGTTATCAGCAGAACTGAAAACTTCTGCCCACATTTACAGACAAATCATCCAAAGTAAGAAAGCACCATGCTGACTTAATAAAGTCAACTACACGTTGAGTTTGTCATGTATAAGATAAGATAAGATAAGATATCCTTTATTAGTCCCACAGGGGGAAATTCCAAAATATACAGCAGCTGCAGGATACAAGAGAAGTACTGAAAGATAAGGTAATTACAGATCAAGTACAGTAATGCAAAAATAGAAATAAAATTTTTTTGAAAAATGTAAAAAAGTATATACTATACAGTCAGTGGCATATTTACAGTCCTGATGTACATGTTTGTTGTTTGACAGATGGTTATGTACATGTTGATATTTTACAGGATGAGATTTGTGATATTATAATATAAATATGGTGGCTATGTACATGTCTGGTATTTTGCAGAGAAACATTATCACATATAAATATAAATGTGGTTTATTGCACACTGGAGAGGTTTTTGTTATAAAGTCTGACAGCTGCAGGAAGGAAGGACCTGCGATACCTCTCCGTCACACACTTCGGGTGGAGCATCCTGTCACTCACGGAGCTCCTTAGTGCAGTGAGTGTGTGTTGGAGGGGGTGGGAGTCTTTGTCCATCATAGAGGACAGCTTGGCTGTAGTCCTCCTCTCCACCACCTCCTCCACCAGTTCCAGAGGGCATCCCAGGACTGAGCTGGCCTTCTTTATCAGTTTATCCAGTCTCTTCCTGTCAGCTGCTGTGATGCTGCTCCCCCAGCAGACCACTCCATAGAAGACTGCCGAGGCCACAACAGAGTCATAGAAGGTCTTCAGGAGTGCCCCCTGCACCCCAAAAGACCTCAGTCTCCTCAGCAGATAGAGTCTGCTCTGTCCTCTTTTGTAAAGTGCGGTAGTGTTATGAGTCCAGTCCAGTTTATTGTTAAGATGAACACCCAGGTACTTATAAGATGTCACCATCTCAATGTCCCTTCCCTGAATGTTCACTGGTGATGGGGGGGAGTGGGGGCGCCTGCGGAAGTCCACAACCAACTCCTTGGTCTTATCAGAGTTGATGTGCAGGTGGTTCTGCTGGCACCAGTCCACAAAGTCCTGGATGAGTTCTCTATACGACTGGTCGTCCCCATCTGTGATGAGGCCGACGATGGCAGAGTCATCAGAGAATTTCTGGAGGTGGCAGGTGGGTGACAGGTGGGAAAAGTCTGCAGTATAGAGGGTGAAGAGGAACGGCGCCAGCACCGTTCCCTGGGGGGCCCCTATACTACAGAGGGCAGTCTCTGACACACAGTCCCGGGTCCTCACATACTGTGGGCGGTTGGTGAGGTAGTCCACAATCCAGCATGTGAGGTGTTGGTCCACACCAGAGAGCTCCAGCTTGTCCCTCAGGATGGCCGGCCTAATGGTGTTGAAAGCACTGCTGAGGTCCAGGAAAAGGACCCGAACAGAGCTCCCAGGCGACTCCAGGTGGGACAGAGCTCGATGGAGGAGGAAAATGATGGCGTCGTCCACTCCGATTCCAGTCTGGTACGCAAACTGCAGTGGGTCCATGGACGAGCTCACCAGGGGGCGCAGGTTGGCAAGGACCAGCCGCTCCAGGGCCTTCATGAGGTGGGATGTGAGGGCCACCGGTCTGTAGCAGCTAGGGTCCTTGGGATGGGGGGTCTTTGGCACTGGTACCACGCAGGATGTCTTCCAAAGGCGTGGTACCCTTCCCAGTTTCAGGCTCAGGTTGACCAGGTGTCCAACAATCCCTGTATGAATGTATGAAGCAGAACCAACAGACAAGTTTTGTTCCTCGTCCTCATTTCTTTAGTTTAAATTAGTTTCAAAGGCTGAAGTTTCTGGTTTGAACGTCCACATATTTACTTCTGAACACTTGAGAAGACTCATCATGTGTATGCAGCCTCTGTATTTTCCCTCACAGCTAGAGCAGCCACCTGAACAAGACACCCCTCACCTGAACCAGTGAATGTAGGACATGTTGTTCTTCACCTGGACCGCTTCTACTGCCAACTGCAGTCTTCCTCAGAAGCATCACCTGAATGCTGTGGTGTGTCCTGATCAGCTGTTCTTCAAAGGTGTGCTCAGCCGAACAGACCTGACAGATAACAGAAGAAATGGACTCATTCAGGACAAAATTCCTGATGAAGCACCAGACACAAGAAGAAATGAAGGCATACCTTAAACACACATAAAGAGGAGTCTACAATGACAAATAAAGCCAGACCAAGAAGTCTGGAAAACTGATCAAAAAGAAAAATAAAGTCATACCAACACACCCAGAAATAAACAAAGATGGGCACACAGTCTGTCACAACACTCACTGAGACTAAGAAAGGCTTATTTTGTAAATCAGAAATGGGCAGAAACTTCTTGACTATTGTTTGAATATTAATCTGTGTCTTTTCATTTCATCTTTAAGGTGTGCAAAGAGCAAAGACAAACAAACTGATGTGTTTCTAACTGTGAAGGAATCCTCACCCTCTGATATTCAACAGCATCCTGGGTTTCATTCATGATACTTTCTGCCTCTTCCACGTACGTCACCTAACAAAGCAAAATAACCATCAAAAGCCTGCTGGCAAAAGCAGCTGACATCACCTACAAATGTGAGACAGTTGTTGACCATCCACCTCCTCCTACCTTGTGCATTTTCTTCAAACATCCATTTCCACCATCAGCCCGTCAGTGGCTTTTTGTTCAACCTGTACAACCTCCAGGTCTTGAACCTAAAACAAACAGTAAAAAGGAGGTCTGAGTTTGATTTCAATGCTGCAGAACTTCAGACCCTGAAGATCACTCACAGCATGCGCTCCAGGTACCTCCAAATACCTCGTATGTCTAACAAACATGGACAATAAAGCTGACCTGACGATGGCAGTGTGTCCCAGTCATTGTTGTACGTCTCTGAGCAGAGCTGTTCACTCCTGCTCCTCCTCATCTCTGCAGACGTCTCCACTGATCAGGCCGTCCCACTGTCAATGACATTTAAAGGGCTCTAATTTATGTTACACTATTTCTAACCAAAAAGCTACAGATTTTAATATTTTATGTTGGTTCATTTTTGTTTTATTTGCGTTTGAGATTTTGAAAATGAAGTTTCTAGATGGTGTTGAGAGGGAAGCAGACCCCCCACAAAACTCTTTTTGGTCATTGTAGAAGATCATTTGCCTTTTGATATTTCAATGTTTCAGAGTTATAGTTTAAGAAACACCTCACCATCTGTCTGTGTTGAGTCTGTGGCTTTAGTTGTGTACAGCATTTTGACATTTTTGTTTTTCAGTGTCAAAGTTTTAGTTCTGTGAAGCTCGTGGCTTCATTGTTTAAGTTGTTTTTAATCTGAAGTTTAAGACGGACGTCTGTCCCTTTGTTTGGACTTTTGTCTTTAGCATCCTGTTTCAGCAGAACATCATTTTTACCCTAATGTGTTGTTCAGAATTGTTTTACCAGTTTTTGGTATTTCAGGTGAATTTTTCCAACACCTCTCGTTATTTGAGTCCAGCCACTTATTTGCTTTAGTTTAAGATTTGTTAATAACACTGTATTTTGCTGATAACCAGTTTTTGAATTTTTAGTTAAAAAGGCACATCATCCCATTTTATATTTCTTGTAATTTCTATTCTTTTCAGTTTTAAGTTTTAGATTGTTGCCTCAGAGAAGCACAGCACCTTATTTGATTTTCAGAGCTGCCCATTTGAGGACTTCAGAGGCCGATTATATATCCCCAAGTAGACCAGTTGTTCAGCCTTGCTTCCCTGAGGAACTGTAGTCTTTCTGCCAGAGACC
>JBAMNC010001935.1:22500-25605 GCA_037902135.1 Cetoscarus ocellatus
GACCCACTCTACAAAAAAGGTCATTGATCATGATATTAAACAGGACTGGACTGATCACACTTCCCTGCAGAACTCCAGTAGTTGCAGCTTCTTCAGTTGACAGAGCTCCACCTACCCTTACTTGAATGGTGTGACCCCTTAGAAAATTATTTATCCAGTTTAACATTCTTCCTCTGACTCCAGCATCATATAGTTTTAAACCTAACCCCTCTTTCCACAGCATATCATATGCCTTCTCTATGTCCAAGAGCACCCCCACTACGGCTTCTTTGTTTGCTAGCGCCTTCCTGATGTCTAGGTCTAACATTACAATTGAGTCCATGGTGGATCGGCCTGCCCTAAACCCAATTCTTGCATTGAGAAAAAAATATATACATATTATTCACTGCACCTGTATTATCATGACTGTATTCTAACTTGAATCTTTCTTCTCTGAGTTTCTCTTCTCTTTTATTTTTGCTCATGGTGCTTATATTTCCTGAGCTATGTATTGTTTGAAATCTTTTAGCTAGCATGTCTGCCTTGGATTGGTTATCAACTGCCTCCTTTCCATCCTGCATCAGAACTGGTTCTGTTGGTGCCCTGTACACTCCTGCCATCTTTTGGACCACTGCCCATAACTTCCTCGCTTCAGTTTGCTTCTTCTTCTTCTTTGATTTCCAGCAGACTAGGCACAACTTGATGCATTTTTTTAATTTATTCTGCTGTACAGGCCTGTTTAAAGAGAGTGAACTCCTGCCCGTGCGCTCTCCCTCTCACTCAGTCCCTCACCCAGGATTGTTGTAAGTGAAAATGATTTTCGTCCCATCTTTTCCAAATGAATAAATGATATCTTTCTCTGTTCAGTGTAAGCTGGACACTTCATTATGACATGATGCACTGTCTCTGAGGTTTCACAATGCTCACACTTCCCATCAGAGTGTTTCCCCACTAAAACCAGCCCACTGACTAAACCACAACGCCCCAGCCTCAGCCTCGTCAGTTCAACGTCCTCCGCCCTCTTTGTGGGATGTACTGATGGTTGGATTTGGCACAGCTTCCTCCCTCTGCTGTCTCCCTCCCACTCCTGCTGCCACTGGTGGTGGAGTCTTTTATTACTGATGCTACAGCTCTCTGTTTTTCCTAAAGGGACTCTGACATCCACCTCCTTCCTGCCCAGACTGCACTTTGCTGCCCTGTCTGCCACCTCATTCCCTTCTACCCCTACATGTGAGGGCACCCACATAAACCCAATGCTACACCCCCTCCTCTCCAGTTTGGACACCAGCATCAATATCTCCCCAACTATATCCACTCTAGCACGACCTCCCCCGGCTCCCCTCAATGCCATTAGAGCTGACAGAGAGTCTGTACATAAGACCTCCTGGTTCAAGCCCCCATCCCCAACCCAGCACAGGGCCCACAGTAGCGCTATCAGCTCTGCTGTAAAAACAGAGACTCCATCAGACAGTCTCTTGCTTTGGCAGAGGTGGACATGGGAAATATATATTCCAAATCCTGCTTTTCCATGCTCTGGATCTCTTGACCCATCTGTGTAAATCTTGATATATCTCCCTGCCCCTTCCACCACACTCCCTATTGCCCCCTCTAACTGTTTTACTGACATGTCCACATCTGCCTCAGCCTAAAACCACCGTGGGACAGGTGACCAGCACACAGAGGGTGCTACAACACTCTACACTCTCAATTTAACCCAGTAACCGAGTGCTAGTTTCTCACGCTGCAGCCTCAGTGGGGTCTCCCCTGCCTCCACCAACAGCGCAGAGATTGGCGTTGTCCGCAATTTACACATGCAGTTTGGGATCTTAGTAGATCTGGCCCTTGGTCTTTTTCTTGTGGACAGCTCCCCTCTAAAATTGTCCCACCATGAGTCATGTGAGTCGGGACTCATCAGAAATTGCAGAGAGACTTTCATCAGAGTAACAAGGGGGACAGTGGACTCAGGGACACAAGTTAATAACACTTTTTAATATACACATAAATTTCTCTAAAATGATCTTGAGGACATGCATTAAAACCGACACTTTAACTACTCTTATCATTTTTGGACAATGTGAGCTCCGTCCTTCTAATGCCGGTGCAAATCATGCAGGTATACTAGGTACCTCCTCCTCACCTGTTGTCAATGAAACAGATGGAATGCTGTAAAATTTACAGACAATTTCTTCAGACTGTAATATAGGCCGGTTAATGTTTATGTAGATATATGTCGGACATGTAAATAGGAGAAATCAGCTATATAGAGGTGAGCTATATATCAGACATTTTGATAGGGGAAATCAGCTATATAGACATGAGGTGCATGTTTAACATTTAAATTGGAGAAATCATCTATATAGATGTGAGCGTTAGGTCAGACAATTAAAGAGGAGAAATCGGCTATATAGACATCAGCTGTAAGTCGGACATTTAAATAGGAGAAATCACCTATATAGAAGTGAGTTGTATGTAGGTCAGTTTAACAAAAGACATCACCTATATGTCGGATATTTTAAATGGACAAATAAGCTATTGGACGTTAGAAATACGTCTTAAATTTAGATTGGAAAAATGAGCTTTTTACAGGATACGTGAGCTATATGTCGGACATTTAACAAAAGAAATCAGCTATTTAGACATGAGCGACATGTCGGACATTTTATTATAAGAAATCAGCTATATAGAGGTGAGCTATATGTCGGACAATTAATTAGGAGAAATCAGTTATATAGAGGGGAGCTATATGTCGGGAATTGTAATAGGAGAAATCAGTTAGAAAGAGGTGAGGTATATGTCGGACGTTTTAACAAATAAATCAGCTATATAGAGGTGAGCTATATGTCGGACATTTTAACAAATAAATAAGGTACATGTCGGACATTTTAAAAAAAGAAATCAGCTAAATAGAGGTGAGCGATATGTCTGACATTTTAACAAAAGAAATGAGCTATATAGAGGTGAGTTATACGTCGGACGTTTTAAAAGAAGAAATCAGCTGAATAGAGGTGAGCTATATGTCGGACATTTTATCAAGAAATCAGCTATATGTCAGATATTTTAACAAATAAATCAGTTATATGTGGACATTATAACGAATAAATCAACTATATAGAGGTGAGCTATATG
>JBAMNC010001936.1:0-33066 GCA_037902135.1 Cetoscarus ocellatus
AAATCAGCTATATAGAGGTGAGATATATGTCGGACATTTTAACAGATATATCAGCTATATGTCGGCACATTTTAACAAATAAATCAGCTATATAGACGTGAGCTATATGTTAGACATTTTATCAAATGATATCAGCTATATAGAGGTGAGGTATATGTCGGACATTTTAACAACAGAAATCAGCTATATAGAGGGGAGCTTTATGTCGGATATTTTAACAATAGATATCAGCTATATAGAGGGGAGCTATATGTCGGACATTTTAAGAAGATATCAGCTATATAGAGGTGAGCTATATGTCGGACATTTTAACAATAGATATCAGCTATATAGAGGGGAGCTTTATGTCGGACATTTTAACAATAGATATCAGCTATATAGAGGTGAGCTATATGTCGGACATTTTAAGAAGATATCAGCTATATAGAGGGAGCTATATGTCGGACATTTTAACAATAGATATCAGCTATATAGAGGGGAGCTTTATGTTGGACATTTTAACAATAGATATCAGCTATATAGAGGGGAGCTTTATGTCGGACATTTTATCAAATGATATCAGCTATATAGAGGTGAGCTATATGTCGGACAATTTATCAAATGATATCAGCTATATAGAGGTGAGTTATATGTCGGAACATTTTAACAAAGAAATCCGCTATTTAGAGGTGAGCTATATGTCGGACATTTTAAATAGAGAAATCAGCTATTTAGAGGTTAGTTATAAGTCGTACATTTTAATAGCATAAATCAGCTATATAGAGGTGAGCTATATGTCGGACATTTCAACAAATAAATCAGCTATATGTAGACAATTTATCAAAGGATATCAGCTATATAGAAGTAAGCTAAATATCCGACATTTCATCATGTAAATCAGCTTTGTAGATGTGAGCTATATGTCGGTCATTTTAACAAAAGAAATCAGCTATTTAGAGGTGAGTTATATGTCGGACATTTTAACAAAAAAATTAGCTATATAGAGGTGAGATATATGTCGGACATTTTAAAAAAGTAAATTAGCTATATAGAGGTGAGCTATATGTCGGACATCTTAAAAAATAAATCAGCTATATAGTGGTGAGCTATATGTCGGACATCTTAAAAAATAAATTAGCTATATAGAGGTGAGCTATATGTCGGACATCTTAAAAAATGAATTAGCTATATAGAGGTGAGCTATATGTCGGACATTTGAACAATAGATATCAGCTATATAGATGGGAGCTTTATGTAGGACATTTTAAAAAATAAATCACCTATATAGAGGTTAGCTATATGTCGGACATTTTATCATGTAAATCAGCTATATAGAGGTGAGCTATATGTCAGATATGTTGCCCAATAAATCAGATATAGAGACGTGAGGTATATGTTGGACATTTTATCAAAAGAAATCATCTTTATAGAGGTGAGCCATATGTCGGACATTTTAAAAAATAAATCACCTATATAGAGGTGAGCTATATGTCGGACATTTTATCATGTAAATCAGCTATATAGAGGTGAGCTATATGTCAGATATGTTGCCAAATAAATCAGATGTAGACACATGAGTTATATGTCGGACATTTTAACAATAGATATCAGCTATATAGAGGGGAGCTTTATGTCGGACATTTTAACAATAGTCATCAGCTATATAGAGGGGAGCTTTATGTCGGACAATTCAAAAAATAAATCAGCTATATAGAGGTGAGCTATATGTCCGACATTTTAACAATAGTTATCAGCTATATAGAGGGGAGCTTTATGTCGGACATTTTAAAAATAAATCAGCTATATAGAGGTGAGCTATATGTCGGACATTTTAACAATAGTTATCAGCTATATAGAGGGGAGCTTTATGTCGGACATTTCAAAAAATAAATCAGCGATATAGAGGTGAGCTATATGTCGGACATTTTAACAATAGTTATCAGCTATATAGAGGGGAGCTTTATGTCGGACATTTTAAAAAATAAATCAGCTATATAGAGGTGAGCTATATGTCGGACATTTTAAGAACAAATCAGCTATATAGGGGTGAGCTATAGGTCCGACATTTTAACATATAAGTCTGCTATATAGAGGTTAGTTATAAGTCGTACATTTTAATAGCATAAATCAGCTATATAGAGGTGAGCTATATGTCGGACATTTTATCAAATGATATCAGCTATATAGAGGTGAGCTATATGTCGGACATTTTAACAAAAGAAATCAGCTATATAGAGGTGAGATATATGTCGGACATTTTAACAGATATATCAGATATATGTCGGACATCTTAACAAATAGATCAGCTATATAGAGGTGAGCTAAATGTCGGACATTTTAACAATTTAATCAGGTATATAGAGGTGAGGTATATTTCGGACTTTTTAACAAATAAATCAGCTATATAGAAAGTGAGCTATATGTCGGACATTTTAACAATAGATATCAGCTATATAGAGGGGAGCCTTATGTCGGACATTTTAAAAAATAAATCAGCTATATAGAGGTGAGCTATATGTCGGACATTTTAAGAACAAATCAGCTATATAGGGGTGAGCTATAGGTCCGACATTTTAACATATAAGTCTGCTATATAGAGGTTAGTTATAAGTTGTACATTTTAATAGCATAAATCAGCTATATAGAGGTGAGCTATATGTCGAAAATTATATAATGATATCAGCTATATAGAGGTGAGCTATATGTCGGACATTTTAACAAAAGAAATCAGCTATTTAGAGGTGAGCTATATGTCGGACATTTTAACAGATATATCAGATATATGTCGGACATTTTAACAAAAGAAATCAGCTATATAGAGGTGAGCTATATGTCGGACATTTTAACAGATATATCAGCTATATGTCGGACATTTTAACAAATAAATCAGCTATATAGAGGTGAGCTATATGTCGGACATTTTAACAAATCAGCTATATAGAGGGGAGCTTTATGTCGGACATTTTATCAAATGATATCAGCTATATAGAGGTGAGGTATATGTCGGACACTTTAACAACAGAAATCAGCTATATAGAGGTGAGTTATATGTCGGACATTTTAACAACAGAAATCAGCTATATAGAGGTGAGCTATATGTCGGACACTTTAACAATAGATATCAGCTATATAGAGGGGAGCTATATGTCGGACATTTTAAAAAATAAATCAGCGAAATAGAGGTGAGCTATATGTCGGTCATTTTAACAACAGAAATCAGCGATATAGAGGTGAGCTATATGTCGGACATTTTAACAAATAAATCAGCTATATAGAGGTGAGATATATGTCGGACATTTTAACAGATATATCAGCTATATGTCGGACATTTTAACAAATAAATCAGCTATATAGAGGTGAGTTATATGTCGGACATTTTAACAAATCAGCTATATAGAGGGGAGCTTTATGTCGGACATTTTATCAAATGATATCAGCTATATAGAGGTGAGGTATATGTCGGACACTTTAACAACAGAAATCAGCTATATAGAGGTGAGGTATATGTCGGACATTTTAAAAAATAAATCAGCTATATAGAGGGGAGCTTTATGTCGGACATTTTATCAAATGATATCAGCTATATAGAGGTGAGCTTTATGTCGGACACTTTAACAATAGATATCAGCTATATAGTGGGGAGCTATATGTCGGACATTTTAAAAAATAAATCAGCGAAATAGAGGTGAGCTACATGTCGGTCATTTTAACAAATAAATCAGCTATATGTAGACAATTTATCAAAAGATATCAGCTATATAGAGGTAAGCTAAATATCCGACATTTCCTCATGTAAATCAGCTATATAGAGGTGAGCTATATGTCGGTCATTTTAACAAATTAACCAGCTATATAGAGGTGAGCTATATGTCGGACATTTTATCAAATGATATCAGCTATATAGAGGGTGAGCTATATGTCGGACATTTTAACAGATATATCAGCTATATGTCGGACATTTTAACAATTTAATCAGGTATATAGAGGTGAGGTATATGTCGGACTTTTTAACAAATAAATCAGCTATATAGAGGTGAGCTTTATGTCGGACATTTTAACAGATATATCAGCTATATGTCGGACATTTTAACAATTTAATCAGGTATATAGAGGTGAGCTATTTGTCGGACATCTTAACAAATAGATCAGCTACATAGATGTGAGCTAAATGTCGGACATTTTAACAGATATATGAGCTATATGTTGGACATTTTAACAATTTAATCACGTATATAGAGGTGAGGTATATGTCGGACTTTTTAACAAATTAACCAGCTATATAGAGGTGAGCTATATGTCGGACATTTTATCAAAGAAATCAGCTATTTAGAGGTGAGTTATATGTCGGACATTTTAACAAAAAAATCAGCTATATAGAGGTGAGATATATGTCGGACATTTTAAAAAATAAATTAGCTATATAGAGGTGAGCTATTTGTCGGACATCTTAAAAAATAAATCAGCTATATAGAGGTGAGCTATATGTCGGACATCTTAAAAAATAAATTAGCTATATAGAGGTGAGCTATATGTCGGACATCTTAAAAAATAAATCAGCTATATAGAGGTGAGCTATATGTCGGACATTTTAACAGATATATCAGCTATATGTCGGACATTTTAACAAATAAATCTGCTATATAGAGGTGAGCTATATGTCGGACATTTTAACAAATAGATCAGCTATATAGAGGTGAGCTAAATGTCGGACATTTTAACAATTTAATCAGGTATATAGAGGTGAGTTATATGTCGGATTTTTTAACAAATAAATCAGCTATATAGAAAGTGAGCTATATGTCGGACATTTTAACAATAGATATCAGCTATATAGATAGGAGCTTTATGTAGGACATTTTAAAAAATAAATCACCTATATAGAGGTGAGCTATATGTCAGCTATGTTGCCAAATAAATCAGATATAGAGACGTGAGCTATATGTTGGACATTTTATCAAAAGAAATCAGCTTTATAGAGGTGAGCCATATGTCGGACATTTTAAAAAATAAATCACCTATATAGAGGTGAGCTATATGTCGGACATTTTATCATGTAAATCAGCTATATAGAGGTGAGCTATATGTCAGATATGTTTACCAAATAAATCAGATGTAGACACATGAGTTATATGTCGGACATTTTAACAATAGATATCAGCTATATAGAGGGGAGCTATATGTCGGACATTTTAAGAAGATATCAGCTATATAGAGGGGAGCTTTATGTCGGACATTTTAAAAAATAAATCAGCTATATAGAGGTGAGCTATATGTCGGACATTTTAACAATAGATATCAGCTATATAGAGGGGAGCTATATGTCGGACATTTTAAGAAGATATCAGCTATATAGAGGGGAGCTTTATGTCGGACATTTTATCAAATGATATCAGCTATATAGAGGTGAGCTATATGTCAGCTATGTTGCCAAATAAATCAGATATAGAGACGTGAGCTATATGTTGGACATTTTATCAAAAGAAATCAGCTTTATAGAGGTGAGCCATATGTCGGACATTTGAAAAAATAAATCACCTATATAGAGGTGAGCTATATGTCGGACATTTTATCATGTAAATCAGCTATATAGAGGTGAGCTATATGTCGGACATTTTATCATGTAAATCAGCTATATAGAGGTGAGCTATATGTCGGACATTTTATCATGTAAATCAGCTATATAGAGGTGAGCTATATGTCAGATATGTTTACCAAATAAATCAGATGTAGACACATGAGTTATATGTCGGACATTTTAACAATAGATATCAGCTATATAGAGGGGAGCTATATGTCGGACATTTTAACAACAGTTATCAGCTATATAGAGGTGAGCTATATATGTCGGACATTTTAAAAAATAAATCAGCTATATAGAGGGGAGCTTTATTTCGGACATTTTAAAAAATAAATCAGCTATATAGAGGTGAGCTATATGTCGGACATTTTAACAATAGATATCAGCTATATAGAGGGGAGCTATATGTCGGACATTTTAAGAAGATATCAGCTATATAGAGGGGAGCTTTATGTCGGACATTTTATCAAATGATATCAGCTATATAGAGGTGAGCTATATGTCGGACAATTTATCAAATGATATCAGCTATATAGAGGTGAGCTTTATGTCGGACATTTTAACAATAGATATCAGCTATATAGAGGTGAGCTATATGTCGGACATTTCAACAAATAAATCAGCTATATGTAGACAATTTATCAAAAGATATCAGCTATATAGAAGTAAGCTAAATATCCGACATTTCATCATGTAAATCAGCTTTGTAGAGGTGAGCTATATGTCGGTTATTTTAACAAAAGAAATCAGCTATTTAGAGGTGAGTTATATGTCGGACATTTTAACAAAAAAAATCAGCTATATAGAGGTGAGATATATGTCGGACATTTTAAAAAATAAATTAGCTATATAGAGGTGAGCTATATGTCGGACATCTTAAAAAATAAATCAGCTATATAGTGGTGAGCTATATGTCGGACATCTTAAAAAATAAATTAGCTATGTAGAGGTGAGCTATATGTCGGACATCTTAAAAAATAAATTAGCTATGTAGAGGTGAGCTATATGTCGGACATCTTAAAAAATAAATCAGCTATATAGTGGTGAGCTATATGTCGGACATCTTAAAAAATAAATTAGCTATATAGAGGTGAGTTATATGTCGGATTTTTTAACAAACAAATCAGCTATATAGAAAGTGAGCTATATGTCGGACATTTTAACAATAGATATCAGCTATATAGATGGAAGCTTTATGTAGGACATTTTAAAAAATAAATCACCTATATAGAGGTTAGCTATATGTCGGACATTTTATCATGTAAATCAGCTATATAGAGGTGAGCTATATGTCAGATATGTTGCCAAATAAATCAGATATAGAGACGTGAGCTATATGTTGGACATTTTATCAAAAGAAATCAGCTTTATAGAGGTGAGCCATATGTCGGACATTTTAAAAAATAAATCACCTATATAGAGTTGAGCTATATGACGGACATTTTATCATGTAAATCAGCTATATAGAGGTGAGCTATATGGCAGATATGTTGCCAAATAAATCAGATGTAGACACATGAGTTATATGTCGGACATTTTAACAATAGTTATCAGCTATATAGAGGGGAGCTTTATGTCGGACATTTTAAAAATTAAATCAGCTATATAGAGTTGAGCTATATGTCGGACATTTTAAGAACAAATCAGCTATATAGGGGTGAGCTATATGTCCGACATTTTAACATATAAGTCTGCTATATAGAGGTGAGTTATAAGTTGTACATTTTAATAGCATAAATCAGCTATATAGAGGTGAGCTATATGTCGGAAATTATATAATGATATCAGCTATATAGAGGTGAGCTATATGTCGGACATTTTAACAAAAGAAATCAGCTATTTAGAGGTGAGATATATGTCGGACATTTTAACAGATATATCAGATATATGTCGGACATTTTAACAAATAAATCAGCTATATAGAGGTGAGCTATATGTCGGACATCTTAACAAATAGATCAGCTATATAGAGGTGAGCTATATGTCGGACATTTTAACAATTTAATCAGGTATATAGAGGTGAGTTATATGTCGGATTTTTTAACAAATAAATCAGCTATATAGAAAGTGAGCTATATGTCGGACATTTTAACAATAGATATCAGCTATATAGATGGGAGCTTCATGTAGGACATTTTAAAAAATAAATCACCTATATAGAGGTGAGCTATATGTCAGCTATGTTGCCAAATAAATCAGATATAGAGACGTGAGCTATATGTTGGACATTTTATCAAAAGAAATCAGCTTCATAGAGGTGAGCCATATGTCGGACATTTTAAAAAATAAATCACCTATATAGAGGCGAGCTATATGTCGGACATTTTATCATGTAAATCAGCTATATAGAGGTGAGCTATATGTCAGATATGTTTAACAAATAAATCAGATGTAGACACATGAGCTATATGTCGGTCATTTTAACAAAAGAAATCAGCGATATAGAGGTGAGCTATATGTCGGACATTTTAACAATAGATATCAGCTATATAGAGGGGAGCTTTATGTCGGACATTTTAAAAAATAAATCAGCTATATAGAGGTGAGCTATAGGTCCGACATTTTAACATATAAATCTGCTATATAGAGGTTAGTTATAAGTCGTACATTTTAATAGCATAAATCAGCTATATAGAGGTGAGCTATATGTCGGACATTTTTACAAAAAAAATCAGCTATATAGAGGTGAGATATATGTCGGACATTTTAACAAATAAATCAGCTATATGTCGGACATTTTAACAAAAGAAATCAGCTATATAGAGGTGAGCTATATGTCGGACATCTTAACAAATAAATCAGCTATATAGAGGTGAGCTATATGTCGGACATTTTAACAAATAAATCAGCTATATGACGGACATTTTAACAAAAGAAATCAGCTATATAGAGGTGAGCTATATGTCGGTCATTTTAACAAATATATCAGATATATGACGGACATTTTAACAATAGAAGTCAGCTATATAGAGGTGAGCTTTATGTCGGACATTTTAAAAAAAGCAATCAGTTAAATAGAGGTGAGCTATATGTCGGACATTTTAACAATTAAATAAGCTATATAGAGGTGAGCTATATGTCGGACATTTTAAAAAAAGAAATCAGTTATATAGAGGTGAGCTATATGTCGGTCATTTTAACAAAAGAAATCAGCTATATAGAGGTGAGCTATATGTCGGACATTTTAAAAAATAAATCAGCTATATAGAGGTGAGCTATATGTCGAACATTTTGGGAACAAATCAGCTATATAGAAGTTAGTTATAAGTCGTACATTTTAATAGCATAAATCAGCTATATAGAGGTGAGCTATATGTCGGACATTTCAACAAATAAATCAGCTATATGTAGACAATTTATCAAAAGATATCAGCTATATAGAAGTAAGCTAAATATCCGACATTTCATCATGTAAATCATCTTAACAAAAGAAATCAGCTATTTAGAGGTGAGCTATATGTCGGTCATTTTAACAAATTAACCAGCTATATAGAGGTGAGCTATATGTCGGACATTTTAACAAAAGAAATCAGCTATTTAGAGGTGAGTTATATGTCGGACATTTTAACAAATAAATCAGCTATATAGAGGTGAGATATATGTCGGACATTTTAACAGATATATCAGCTATATGTCGGACATTTTAACAAATAAATCAGCTATATAGAGGTGAGCTATATGTCGGACATTTTATCAAATGATATCAGCTATATAGAGGTGAGGTATATGTCGGACATTTTAACAACAGAAATCAGCTATATAGAGGGGAGCTTTATGTCGGACATTTTAACAATAGATATCAGCTATATAGAGGGGAGCTTTATGTCGGACATTTTATCAAATGATATCAGCTATATAGTGGTGAGCTATATGTCGGACAATTTATCAAATGATATCAGCTATATAGAGGTGAGTTATATGTCGGACATTTTAACAAAAGAAATCCGCTATTTAGAGGTGAGCTATATGTCGGACATTTTAAATAGAGAAATCAGCTATATAGAGGTTAGTTATAAGTCGTACATTTTAATAGCATAAATCAGCTATATAGAGGTGAGCTATATGTCGGACATTTCAACAAATAAATCAGCTATATGTAGACAATTTATCAAAAGATATCAGCTATATAGAAGTAAGCTAAATATCCGACATTTCATCATGTAAATCAGCTTTGTAGAGGTGAGCTATATGTCGGTCATTTTAACAAATTAACCAGCTATATAGAGGTGAGCTATATGTCGGACATTTTATCAAATGATATCAGCTATATAGAGGTGAGCTATATGTCGGACATTTTAACAAAAGAAATCAGCTATTTAGAGGTGAGTTATATGTCGGACATTTTAACAAATAAATCAGCTATATAGAGGTGAGATATATGTCGGAAATTATAACAGATATATCAGCTATATAGAGGTGAGCTATATGTCAGATATGTTGCCAAATAAATCAGATGTAGACACATGAGTTATATGTCGGACATTTTAACAATAGTTATCAGCTATATAGAGGGGAGCTTTATGTCGGACATTTTAAAAAATAAATCAGCTATATAGAGTTGAGCTATATGTCGGACATTTTAAGAACAAATCAGCTATATAGGGGTGAGCTATATGTCCGACATTTTAACATATAAGTCTGCTATATAGAGGTGAGTTATAAGTTGTACATTTTAATAGCATAAATCAGCTATATAGAGGTGAGCTATATGTCGGAAATTATATAATGATATCAGCTATATAGAGGTGAGCTATATGTCGGACATTTTAACAAAAGAAATCAGCCAAATAGAGGTGAGATATATGTCGGACATTTTAACAGATATATCAGATATATGTCGGACATTTTAACAAATAAATCAGCTATATAGAGGTGAGCTATATGTCGGACATCTTAACAAATAGATCAGCTATATAGAGGTGAGCTATATGTCGGACATTTTAACAATTTAATCAGGTATATAGAGGTGAGGTATATGTCGGACTTTTTAACAAATAAATCAGCTATATAGAGGTGAGCTATATGTCGGACATTTTAACAATAGATATCAGCTATATAGAAGGGAGCTATTTGTCGGATATTTTAAAAAATAAATCAGCTATATAGAGGTGAGCTATATGTCAGATATTTTGCAAAATAAATCAGATATAGAGACGTGAGCTATATGTCGGACATTTTAACAAAAGAAATCAGCTTCATAGAGGTGAGCTATATGTCGGACATTTTAAAAAATAAATCACCTATATAGAGGCGAGCTATATGTCGGACATTTTATCATGTAAATCAGCTATATAGAGGTGAGCTATATGTCAGATATGTTTAACAAATAAATCAGATGTAGACACATGAGTTATATGTCGGACATTTTAACAATAGATATCAGCTATATAGAGGTGAGCTATATGTCGGACATTTTAACAACAGTTATCAGCTATATAGAGGGGAGCTTTATGTCGGACATTTTAAAAAATAAATCAGCTATATAGAGGTGAGCTATAGGTCCGACATTTTAACATATAAATCTGCTATATAGAGGTTAGTTATAAGTCGTACATTTTAATAGCATAAATCAGCTATATAGAGGTGAGCTATATGTCGGACATTTTATCAAATGAAATCAGCTATTTAGAGGTGAGCTATATGTCGGACATTTTAACAGATATATCAGATATATGTCGGACATTTTAACAAAAGAAATCAGCTATATAGAGGTGAGCTATATGTCGGACATCTTAACAAATAGATCAGCTATATCGAGGTGAGCTATATGTCGGACATTTTAACAAATATATCAGTTATATGTCGGACATTTTAACAATAGAAGTCAGCTATATAGAGGTGAGCTATATGTCGGTCATTTTAACAAATAAATCAGATATATGACGGACATTTTAACAATAGAAGTCAGCTATATAGAGGTGAGCTTTATGTCGGACATTTTAAAAAAAGCAATCAGTTAAATAGAGGTGAGCTATATGTCGGACATTTTAACAATTAAATAAGCTATATAGAGGTGAGCTTTATGTCGGACATTTTAAAAAAAGAAATCAGTTAAATAGAGGTGAGCTATATGTCGGTCATTTTAACAAAAGAAATCAGCTATTTAGAGGTGAGCTATATGTCGGACATTTTAAAAAATAAATCAGCTATATAGAGGTGAGCTATATGTCGAACATTTTGGGAACAAATCAGCTATATAGAAGTTAGTTATAAGTCGTACATTTTAATAACATAAATCAGCTATATAGAGGTGAGCTATATGTCGGACATTTCAACAAATAAATCAGCTATATGTAGACAATTTATCAAAAGATATCAGCTATATAGAAGTAAGCTAAATATCCGACATTTCATCATGTAAATCATCTTAACAAAAGAAATCAGCTATTTAGAGGTGAGCTATATGTCGGTCATTTTAACAAATTAACCAGCTATATAGAGGTGAGCTATATGTCGGACATTTTAACAAAAGAAATCAGCTCTTTAGAGGTGAGTTATATGTCGGACATTTTAACAAATAAATCAGCTATATAGAGGTGAGATATATGTCGGACATTTTAACAGATATATCAGCTATATGTCGGACATTTTAACAAATAAATCAGCTATATAGAGGTGAGCTATATGTCGGACATTTTATCAAAAGATATCAGCTATATAGAGGTGAGGTATATGTCGGACATTTTAACAACAGAAATCAGCTATATAGAGGGGAGCTTTATGTCGGACATTTTAACAATAGATATCAGCTATATAGAGGGGAGCTTTATGTCGGACATTTTATCAAATGATATCAGCTATATAGAGGTGAGCTATATGTCGGACAATTTATCAAATGATATCAGCTATATAGAGGTGAGTTATATGTCGGACATTTTAACAAAAGAAATCCGCTATTTAGAGGTGAGCTATATGTCGGACATTTTAAATAGAGAAATCAGCTATTTAGAGGTTAGTTATAAGTCGTACATTTTAATAGCATAAATCAGCTATATAGAGGTGAGCTATATGTCGGACATTTCAACAAATAAATCAGCTATATGTAGACAATTTATCAAAAGATATCAGCTATGTAGAAGTAAGCTAAATATCCGACATTTCATCATGTAAATCAGCTTTGTAGAGGTGAGCTATATGTCGGTCATTTTAACAAATTAACCAGCTATATAGAGGTGAGCTATATGTCGGACATTTTATCAAATGATATCAGCTATATAGAGGTGAGCTATATGTCGGACATTTTAACAAAAGAAATCAGCTATTTAGACGTGAGTTATATGTCGGACATTTTAACAAATAAATCAGCTATATAGAGGTGAGCTATATGTCGGACATTTTAACAGATATATCAGCTATATAGAGGTGAGCTATATGTCAGATATGTTGCCAAATAAATCAGATGTAGACACATGAGTTATATGTCGGACATTTTAACAATAGATATCAGCTATATAGAGGGGAGCTTTATGTCGGACATTTTAAAAAATAAATCAGCTATATAGAGGTGAGCTATATGTCGGACATTTTAAGAACAAATCAGCTATATAGAGGTGAGCTATATGTCGGACATTTTAACATATAAATCTGCTATATAGAGGTGAGTTATAAGTCGTACATTTTAATAGCATAAATCAGCTACATAGAGGTGAGCTATATGTCGGAAATTATATAATGATATCAGCTATATAGAGGTGAGCTATATGTCGGACATTTTATCAAATGAAATCAGCTAATTAGAGGTGAGATATATGTCGGACATTTTAACAGATATATCAGATATATGTCGGACATTTTAACAAATAAATCAGCTATATAGAGGTGAGCTATATGTCGGACATTTTAACAAATAGATCAGCTATATAGAGGTGAGCTATATGTCGGACATTTTAACAATTTAATCAGGTATATAGAGGTGAGGTATATGTCGGACTTTTTAACAAATAAATCAGCTATATAGAAAGTGAGCTATATGTCGGACATTTTAACAATAGATATCAGCTATATAGATGGGAGCTTTATGTAGGACATTTTAAAAAATAAATCACCTATATAGAGGTGAGCTATATGTCAGCTATGTTGCCAAATAAATCAGATATAGAGACGTGAGCTATATGTTGGACATTTTATCAAAAGAAATCAGCTTCATAGAGGTGAGCCATATGTCGGACATTTTAAAAAATAAATCACCTATATAGAGGCGAGCTATATGTCGGACATTTTATCATGTAAATCAGCTATATAGAGGTGAGCTATATGTCAGATATGTTTAACAAATAAATCAGATGTAGACACATGAGTTATATGTCGGTCATTTTAACAACAGAAATCAGCGATATAGAGGTGAGCTATATGTCGGACATTTTAACAATAGATATCAGCTATATAGAGGGGAGCTTTATGTCGGACATTTTAAAAAATAAATCAGCTATATAGAGGTGAGCTATAGGTCCGACATTTTAACATATAAGTCTGCTATATAGAGGTTAGTTATAAGTTGTACATTTTAATAGCATAAATCAGCTATATAGAGGTGAGCTATATGTCGGAAATTATATAATGATATCAGCTATTTAGAGGTGAGCTATATGTCGGACATTTTAACAGATATATCAGATATATGTCGGACATTTTAACAAAAGAAATCAGCTATATAGAGGTGAGCTATATGTCGGACATCTTAACAAATAGATCAGCTATATAGAGGTGAGCTATATGTCGGACATTTTAACAAATATATCAGATATATGTCGGACATTTTAACAATAGAAGTCAGCTATATAGAGGTGAGCTATATGTCGGTCATTTTAACAAATATATCAGTTATATGTCGGACATTTTAACAATAGAAGTCAGCTATATAGAGGTGAGCTATATGTCGGACATTTTAACAACAGAAACCAGCTAAATAGAGGTGAGCTATATGTCGGACATTTTAAAAAAAGAAATCAGTTAAATAGAGGTGAGCTATATGTCGGACATTTTAACAATTAAATAAGCTATATAGAGGTGAGCTATATGTCGGACATTTTAAAAAAAGAAATCAGTTAAATAGAGGTGAGCTATATGTCGGACATTTTAACAAATGAAATCAGCTATATAGAGGTGAGCTTTATGTCGGACATTTTAAAAAATAAATCAGCTATATAGAGGTGAGCTATATGTCGAACATTTTGGGAACAAATCAGCTATATAGAAGTTAGTTATAAGTCGTACATTTTAATAACATAAATCAGCTATATAGAGGTGAGCTATATGTCGGACATTTCAACAAATAAATCAGCTATATGTAGACAATTTATCAAAATATATCAGCTATATACAAGTAAGCTAAATATCCGACATTTCATCATGTAAATCATCTTAACAAAAGAAATCAGCTATTTAGAGGTGAGCTATATGTCGGTCATTTTAACAAATTAACCAGCTATATAGAGGTGAGCTATATGTCGGACATTTTAACAAAAGAAATCAGCTCTTTAGAGGTGAGTTATATGCAACCCACTCTCACCTAATGGCGTACATATAGCACGGTTTTACACTTTCAAAATACGTGTGATGTATACGCCAAAGTCAAATTTAGCGTGCAGCTGATACGCATAGTTCTCCATTGACACCTGTAGAGATCGGTGCGTCTGATATGCACGCGGGTGTTTCGAGTTTGGTCACGTGATCAGAGAGGCTCGTGCCTTCCGACATTTGACGGGACCGGCTGGTCAGAGCTGAGCGACAGGAGATAAACGAGAGGTAAAGAAAATGTTTTATTGTTTATGCAGACTGCCTACAATTGTGCTATTAATGACCGGAAGCAACAACAATACTATTACTAGCCCTAACATTATTAAATCAAAGAACATTTCTCTCAGTTCTTTGTCAGTTAAAGTAGCCCGTTTGACGAGCTAACTCTGGCGAACTTTAGCTGTTCTCAGGTCAGTTTGTGTGGCCCTGTCAGTGTTATGTGTACGCGGTAAAAACTGTTCTGGGATCTGCTGAAACACCGCGCAAGGTAAACATGGAGGTTCCCGCACAAATGTGGAAAGTATTTAAAGAAAAAAGACCATAACAAAACCTTGGGCCACTGGCACACTGGCATTACACACAAACAAACACGATGACTAACGCCTCTTGAAACCGGGCATTTAATTCACAATTAATTACTTGGTTATTTATATGGGACAAACAAACCTCTGATTCTTGACCACCCATTTCATTCATAGTTCATAGTTTGATTCCACTCAGTGTACTTTTATAGTACTAATAATAATAACAATTATATGTATATATATATATATATATATATATATATATATATATATATATATATATATATATATATACACATATATATATAACACATACATATGGAATAAAGCTATTTCTTACTCATAGCCATAGGGGACATAGCAGTATATAAAAATAGACAAAAAGACACACAAGAAAGTGGGTGTTGCAGTTCATTTAAAAGGATCCAGCATTAGCTGTATTTGCTGCGATTTGGAGGTTGACACGGGTCATTTCTGAATTTATTTACAGTTAAGGAGACTTCTGTGAAATAAAAAAGATGATGCATGTTTGATTTTAAACCAACTGTGAGGTTTTCATCAGAGGCAAGGTGCTAGTTAACTGTCTTCATGTTTGTAAAGCAAGGTGTAGACTGAAATATTCTGTTTTCTAGTCACGCATCTGTTTCTTTTTGCAGTGCAGCTTAATTATGAGTGTCACAAAAAATGTACCTTTCAAAATCTTCATGTAAACCTTTTTTTTTTTTAAGGTACAGAATGTCAGCTGAAAGTTCGCATCCAAAACTAGAAGCTTTGCTTCAACTTGGTGATGCATTTGTTGAAGAGTTGCAGGCAAGTACTGTTTATGGCTACAATTTTATACAAATTACCTGAGTAATCCTAAAGTTTAACATCTTCCTGAGTCTTTAATTATAAAAACTCTCTGTACAGAAAGAAAATCAGCAAGCTCAGGGCACTGTGAAGCATGGCAAGGTGAAGTGGTGGAAAAGGGACCTAGATGGACAGAGGGTAACTGAGAATAAAAGAAAGAAAAAAAAGTTATCTGCTGGTAAGTGTCCTGTTGTAAAATGTATGTAAATCTTAATATTACACCTGGGTTAAAATATCATTGGGCTAAATTATAAATTTTACCACTTTGTAATTATAATACATTATTTTAACAAAGGCTTTAGAGAGACAGAATGAATATAACTCAGTAAAGTATTGTGAGAGTTCTACTGGATTTGACCATCTGTTTTACCAAATCTTTGAAACTATCCTCCTTGTTTAAAACAACATTGAGTAGATTTTTTTAATCCTGCCTGCTAGACCTTCAATTTGATAAATTATAACTTTAACTTAATAGTTAAACAATCAAAGAGGGCTCAATTTTTATCGATGATAATTTGTGTTTCTTAGCAGGTGCTCATGCTAATGATCCCTTTCCCACCACCTCAATGCCTACCACTTACATAGATGCTGGTAAGCTGAAAGCACAGTTTTTACATTTTTGACATTTTATGATTTAGAATTTTCATTGCAACGTAAGAAGTGTCCTAATGAGGCTGTAATGCACTAATACTTCTAATTGCACTAAATAACAATCCTTTCTATATGTTTGAAGATTTTACTCTCCAGAGGCTCGAGGAGCTTTTGCAGGAGGAAGGCAATCCTGATGGCCAACAGCCACTATTGTCTTGCTGGAGCAAAAGGCAGAGGGAAGTTCAGCAACGCTGGCAAGAGTCAAGAAAACAAAATCTTGACAGTCTACTGGCGGCCCAGAGCACCACAGAAAGATGCTGCAGTCACTGCAAGTCTGACAGAGTTGTCATCTCATGCAATGATTGTATGCCTGTTGAGTGGTTTTGTGCAGCATGTGACCGTGCCATCCATAAGCACCACATTCTACACAACAGGCAAACCATTATTGATGGTTTTTACAAGTACATTGCTCCATCAGACTCAGTGACTATTACGGATGGGAAATACAGCATCTGTGAGCAGGGTAAGTGTTTCTCTTAATGCCTCTGCGCAACAGCCGAAGGTGTTATCTGTGCATATGTCCGTCTCCATTCTTGTGAACATGATATCTCAGAAAGTCCGTTAGACTTGGGTGGTCAAAGGTTACTGTGGTCTCATAAAACCGTAACATAACAGGGGGCTATATCTCTGTACTCCAGGTTAAAACAGGGTGATTGTTATCAGTGGTTAGCTGTACATCCAGAGTTTGCATGTCACTCACTAGCATCAAACTTGTGTATACAAGAACCCTCAAAACAGAGAAAATTATATCAGACAGAGATTTGTAGATTAATCATAGAAAATGAGAACCATGCAAGTTTTCCTTTTGTATCAAGCAGCAAAAAGTTGTAGCATGACATATTCGACTGAATTGGCCTTACCTGTCATTGCACACCTTACGATCTATTTACATTTGTGATCCATAATACTGTTCTGTAATGCAGATGTTCCTCAAGATAATATTCTTATCCATCCTTGTCACTGCAGAATGTTTGCTGCCAGTCAAGATCCCACCCAGGGACTGCTGTGGTAGCTCTGATTTCACTCTGTCTGCTGGTAGACCCATCATTCTGGTTTGCATAAATGGTGTGTAAACTGAATGTCTTCTAATAATACCTTTACATATTACTTTAGCAATTTAATGTATCTTATCTTATGTTTTTACTGCTTTCAGGCCGTTATGATCTTCATGTGCCACAACTTACATGCAGTCACTGTCAGAGTCAGTGGACTCCTGATGTGGCTGATTTTGTAAGGAGTGGCTACTGGCCAACAACAATGCAGGCACAGACACTGTTCCAGCAGGACCTGTTCGAGTCTTTTGAGGCTATGAAGACTACAGCCCCAGGGATGTCCCGACAGGCCTTCACAGCAATGCTGGACCAGAGGACAAAGCACTTTGGAAGAGTGAGTGATTACAATGAAAATTTAATACTATACAATCAAAAACATAATTAATGGAGGACGCTGTCATAAGATGTGAATATGAGAAGGACTGAGTGATTGACCAGAAAATGAAAATCCTTTACAGTATCTGTTTTTTAGGTAATTAGTAAGCATCCATTGTAACTGTATGTGTCAACATACAGTAAAAGCATATGCATTACTTAAAAACTTGAATTTCAAAAGTGGCAGGCTCTATCAAAATGGATTTATGTCAACATATTGATTTTTGGTCATTTTGATGTTTTGTTTGATTTTATGTAAACAAAGCTGTTGACTTTCAGAATATGAAACCTTATTGACAAATTCAGACCATAAATACAGTTTCAGAGCTTTAAAGGCATTATGACAAGCTAGCAGCAAACTGATTCTGCAAACTTTAAAGGCCTTTTTCTCGAAACTATGCCAGCTGGTATGTAATGCAATGTCTTTTGCTTAATATTTTGGAGTACACAAACAATAACGACAAGCCTGTAATTCCGTCTTTCAAACAGTGTCTACTAAAACCTGTGTTTTTATCTTGCAGATGGGCAAAGTTAATTCAGATGCCTTCCAAAGGAGCTTTTTGCAGTACATTTATTGCAGGTTTGAAGAAAGGCAACTGATTGGACCTGAGTTGTTTGTCTGTCCTGCCTGTGTGCCTGATCAATTAGTTATATCATTGGATGGCAACAGGAAGCTTTACAGGTTCCAAAGTGGAAATCAGTGAGTTTTACGTACAACACACAGACAACCCACAACACAGGCAATATGTAGCCAAAGTAAACCTTAATTAGTCTGCATCTTTATGTTCTGTGAACACAATTGCTTTTATTTGTTGGCAATACAGTTTTGGGATGTTTTCTTGTAGGGATAAGGAGCCTGGCTTCTTTGACGGGGTCTTCTTGGCAAAAGACTCTGAGGTGTCCACTTTTGTTGAGGAGGTCCGTGGAGCGGTCAAGAGTGTAGGTTTATCATCAGTCTAAACTAAACAAACTAATAGTAACATTGTGGTGTGATTTATGGAATACATCTCAGCAAAAATATTTACCCCTTTGTCTGATGACCCAGCTTTAGAGAGATGAGATGGAGATGTAAAGCAATGAGAACTAGTCAGCATGTCCTGAACAACAGAAGTAAGCTTATCAAGTACCACAATGATGGGGCATAAGGATTGCAGGGAACTTTTTTTCCAACCCTCTGTCAGTACTTTGTGAAATTTCTCTGCAGTAAAGCATACACATTGTGTAAAGAAATCAAAATAGCAGTAACCATATATAACTACAAAGACATTTCATTTTCAGTTTAGAGTATTGTTTTAAAACTCAAAATTTCATGTTTTGTTTCTTAACAAGGAAGACCAGACTCACTCACAGCTCTAAGATTCTAAGGTCTTTCCTAAGGAAGGAGAAAGACTAGTCAGTTTTTAAAGAGGATGAGAAACAAAATCAAAAAATCTGAATTGATGTATAGAGCATTTTTATCACTCTGTGTTACTCTCTTTATGTTGGCAGACTGCTGGAAAAGCCATGTGTGGAGAATCCCACTGGACAGCAGCCAGAGAAACCTCCAGGCAGACCAATAAACTGGATGAAGAGGGTTTGGAAATTGCTGTTTGTAGGCATGGATTTCTTCTGAAAGGTATCTTTTAGCTTGTTTCTTTTTCTTTCATGTTTTTTGAATATGAATGTTAAATATTTCTGTATAACCTAGTTTACAAGATTTAATGTTCAGTGATGATTTATTTTATCCTTTAAGGTCTGAACATGTTTCGGGGCGAAATCTTTGCTTATCCAATGTTCCTGCAAAAAGAGTTCCCCGCCTCCAAATTTGTTGCCATGGATGTAACCTGTCGGTACTTTCCATATTTGGTGAAAGTGACTGATGTGCTACATCATCTGGATCCTCTCAAAGGAATGAAGCCGTGTTTGTCTGTAATGCATGCAAAAGCACACAACACCAAATGTGAGGTAATATATTTGAGTGTTTCTTCTTTTAAAAATTGTAATTACAAAAATTTTAGAAAAGGAACATTACATAATTATCAATAGTCTGAAATGGATCTTCATTATACATTACATTAACAGTGTTGCATAACAAGATGTGCTGACAAAAAAGTTCTTAGGAGTGCAGAACTCCTTTGAATGTCCTTAGCCATGGCAAGCTCATTCTTTTACCACACCATGCATAATGCACATGCATATTTTACATATATTTCTAATAATTTTTTAAAAAAATGTACAGTTTCCATTTTTTCCTAAACCAGCAGACCAGTGTATACTGTGCATTTAATTCACATTTAATTACTTGGTTGTTTATATGTGACAAACAAACCTCTGATTCTTGACCACTGGTTTAGTAGTCTATCAAACTGTTGTTCAAGATGTCCAAATACATGTTTCTAACAACATAAACCACCCAATCGCCCAATCAGAAAAAAGTTACTTAAGGTGGCCATGATATAAATGCAATAAGTAGCAATGTTATCACTACCTTGACAAAACTTCGCAATTCCTTGTTAACCAAATGCACATCTCCCTGCAGATAACTTTGAGTGCAAGGAACCAGGAGGGGGTAGGCACCACGATTGGTGAAGAAGTGGAGCAAGTAAACAGTTTCCTTTCAAGATGTGCAGTAACCACCAAATACATGGCCAAGTCAGGTTTGTGAATATACATGCCTATAAGACTTAGGTTTGTAAGTCTGTTCAACTGTTTCTGGACTGTAGAAAGTATCACATCCTGCTATTTCAGTTGGTTAACTTTCTGATAAGTGCACATACCTTGGAAGCATGCATTTGAATGCTAATTCAGTTTGTTAATTTATTTAATACTTAACAGTAAGAACAGATATGTTAACGGTCCATGCCATGGGGTGGAATGACCGAAAGAGGAACAACCTCCACAGAGCCTTGTCATCAAGATACATCAAGGTTTGTTAGGATTTTCTATCAAGCACTTAGATGTTATATGCATTGATCTTATTGAAATGTTGCCACCTAGTGAGCAGCTATGGCTCAGGAGGTTGAGTCAGTTGTCCACTAAACACAGGCATCTATGGTAACAAGTATGATGTGTTTGTGTTAATGGTTGAATGAGAGTCAACATTGGAATGTTCTATGTACAAGTATAAATATATATGTGTTACTTTACATCTTAAGATTGTTGTCTAATTGAAACATTGTCTGCTTGAAATCATGGCAAAGAACATATCATGTATTGCCTTCTTTTCTTTATGATTCAGTGAGAGAAATACTGAAGCCATGTAAATGAAATGTATGTATGTAAGATTGGAAGCATATATTTTTTTTATTTTTATCCTTGCACAGACATTAAAAAACACAGAGGAGGCAACAGTGACCCTAAAGAAGATGCAGGAACAATGGCAGTGTTCTGATGACACATTGAAACAGTGGGTGGCTCAGGTCAAGGAGTGGGCCAGTACTGGTAAGATTATAGTTGTTATATAAAATTCATGTATTTATATTTACTGTAGGTATTTTGTATTAGGGAAAGACATGATATTAAGGAACTTTTGTGTATTGAGCACTTGTTCTGAAGGCCAGTTGTACCTAACATATTGCAAACTCTCAGCACTGCATGACATCTTCATATTGTACTGGGGCTGGACAGTGTAGAAAGATTACTGACCAACTTGGAATATTATTGTTGTAATGGACACATTTACAGATGGGTCTGTTATCTACATAATAATAGCACATTTTTTGGGGGCGTCGGTGTCGCAGCTGGATAGTGCGCTTGGTCAGTGATCAGGAGGTTGCAGGTTCAAGCCCAGCTCCGGGCGACACATGGCAATGTGTCCTTGGGCAAGACACTTAACCCCAAGTAGCTCCCTCTGCTGCGTCAGTGGCGTGTAAATGGGCATGAAAGGGTGTGGAAGTGTTAGCTGATACTGATGGATAACTTACATAGAAACTCTGAACCATCAGTGAGTGAATGTGAGAGTGAATGGGTAAGTGTGACCTGTGGTGTAAAGCAGCTTTGAGTAGTCAAAAGGCTAGAAAGGCGCTATATAAGCTCAAGTCCATTTATCATTTACCATTTTATATAAAACAAAGACAATGAAATGTAACTGTACTGTTTATTTAGATTAATTGGAAAACTTATTTAACAAGTATGTTGATGCACTTTGCGGTAATGATCAGTTTGATTCTTCAACATGATACAAGAGTCACTCAGTATGATAAGCCAGGATTATGTACAGTGAGTAGTGACCCCACAACCCTGTCAAGGACAAGCACTTAAGACAATGGATTCATGGATGTCTGAACAGTCCAGTCCAAGCATCAAGTTAACCCCGGGCACTATTTGGTTAAGTTTAGTTTAGAGATGTTTCATGTCAGCTTTTGATGAGCTATCAAAACCTGGATTAGTTCCGGCTCAAGTCACATTGGAACTGTTCATATTTTGTTTTTCATACCTCTAAATAATAGAAACATTTTTTTATACATTTCAAAAGGAAATCCTATGGTCCCTTCTGGTGAAGTGCCTGGATTGCAGAGCTCCATAGAAACTCTCTTTACCAGCATTTGCCAGAAGAAACACTATCTGTACCGGAAAAATGGTATTTTGAACTAAAAAAAACAGACATAACTTAAATGTTCTGTTAGACCTGTTTGAAAATATATCAACTCGTATAATAATCTCTTTATTTTCAGATCGTAATAAAAAGCGAAAGAACATTGTCCACAAGATCTCCCAGCTAAAACAACGGCTACTTCAAGAGATTGGGAAATACAATCAGTTGCCTGATGCTGTAACTGTAGACGGGGATTTAGTAGTACAGAAACTCTCCAGCAAGTCTGAAGAGAGCGTGATATGGCCATGGCAGGAGCAGAATGCAGGTATTTCTCTAATGCACATTATATTTAATAACTGTCACTCTTGTCAAATGTACTATGAGTAATTTATCATTTTGTTTTATCTGTAATGTCTTTACAGATGGGGTTCCCCTTTTCATCAAAAAGAGGCTTTTTGACCAGCAGATGTTGCTTTCCAGGTTAATGGAGGAAAAGCAGATCCTCTTAAAGGAAATGATGCAGCACTGTCTCTACATCAGGGACTCCTTGGAAAAGGTCCACTCATTGATGGTCACTATTCTAAACCATCATTCAGAAAGTAAGTTCCACTGTGCTCTCATAGTTATTTGTATATTGTCATAGTTACTGTCTGTTCAATGTAGGAAATGTTCATTGTTGTAATAGAAACAGAAGATTCACTGATATCTGTACCATGTTCATGTCACATAGAATGAATGCAAAACATTCCCATATTTACACCTAGCAACCATTCAACATCAGACAGCTCAAGGCGGTTATATTAGAGGGAAAACCAGGAAACATTTTCTCATTAAATATGATCCAGATCAGAATTCTGGTGGGAGCTGCCGTAAATCACCCCCTGAATAACTTGACAGACTCAGACTGGGTCAGTATGCGCCATGTTGGCAGCATTGGGTAAGTGCGGTGACTATTTAATTTTTGACTTTACAACTTCATGGAGGTCCTTGGATGGACCGACCGACATAGCAACCTATAGAGCTGCTGGTTTCAGCAAAATAGACATTAAAATCTCTTTTTCTACAATATGGGACCTTTAAAATTGGGTTAAATTTCCATTAATGACAGCATTTTACTGATGTGAGGCATGATTATTTGCATATTCTCCTCCATTATAAGTCAGAGTATATCTGAGCATTCAGAGAATTATTAAAGCATTCCAAGCAGAAAAAACAAAGAATTTTGAGTTTCCTACTCCAAATTTCAACCTCAAAGTTGCTGTAACTAATTCCTAGTTTTGTAATTCTGATAACTCTTATATGACATTATATTATAGCGCATATTACAGTGAAGTTACTCCAAAAAGTAAAAGGGCAATCTAACATGTTAGGCTAGTGAAATTATTTGTCTAATTGTTGCAACTGGGCCATCAGCTGTCACACGACATGGTATTTATGAGCCGTTGTTTCCCTGTTATAAAATTTGAAAAAACTGCCTCAATACCTTTCCCTCTTTTCCCTTATCTGTACTAATGAACCAACATACAACTGCTATCCACTTGTACAGCTCTCCAGGTTTTAAAAAGAGCTCTGTAGCCTGCTTTGCCTTATGTAATGCTTGTGCTGCACACTTACTGTATGGTTCAGTCTTAGTGTTTTTAGCAGCTAATGCCATCAGACAACATCTGGTGCACACGACCCGCCCAGCAGAAAACAGACACACTTACAGACTGGCTGAGTGGCAGATAATGTTTCAGAAGTTTGTAGGGATTAAAATAGAGCTGAGGGAGTGTGAGCACCACTCCAATTTATCATGTATTCTCAAAACTGCTAGATGTAGGAATTGGTGACTATTTGTTAGCATGTTTGATGATATTAACCATTTAAACAACGATATAGCATTTTTATTGTCTTTAATTCATTTACTGTGCCGCAAGTCAAAAAGTCAATTATTGCAATAGTGTCACAAATATTTTTCTCCTGTGTTTAGGTTGCTTGACTGGGTTCTCAGAGGAGGGGTCCAGAGGCCTTACCTGTGTGCTGAAGAGGCGACTTGAAGATCTCAGAGGACAGAAAAAGACTGTGTTGAACTGCTACAGAGCCATTCTCCATTCTGAGCCAAATCCGTGGCTTGGGGAAGAGGAGGAGAGGGAAACTGAGGAAGAAAGGGACTGGCTGCATGACAGCAGCTCTGATACTGAAGAGGACGATGATGATGGTGCTGCTGGTAGTCTAGAGTTGTGAATGGACTTGAGCCTACATAGTGCTTTTCTAGTCTTTGACTACTCAAAGCAGCTTTACACTGCAGGTCACACTTACCAATTCACATCCATGTTCTATGTTAGTTAGCCATCAGTATCAACTAACACGCCCTTTCATGGCCACTTACACGCCACTGATGCAGCAGTGGGAGCAACTTGGGGTTAGGTGTCTTGCTCAAGGACGCATTGCCATATGTCACTGGGCTTAACCTGCAACCTCCAGATTACTGGCCAAGCATACTATTCAACTGTGCCACCGATGCCCCAAGATATCAACATTTGTGAGATTTAAATTTTGTAGGGCTGTACTAAATGTCATTCTTTACATCTAAAGTTTGAGGTTTTTGAAAGAACTTTGAAATGTCAGTTGTCTTATATCATACAAATATACTGGGAAAAAAATCCTCAAATTGAATGAAATGATTCATTGAATTATAATGGTGTTGGAGCTGGGTAGATATATTGTTGTTATGGTTATATAAATGTTATATATGGTTCTGTTATTTAATGCAGGTATGCGGGCAGGCAAAAAAGCAAATGGCTGGAAAGCATCCGCTTTTTGACCACAGTGGAAAGGTTTTTTGTAAAAAGGCTAAGAGGCAACAAATATGAATTAAGGCAGAATATACCCAAGCTTAAAACATGTTGTGAATTTTGTAAATGATTGCATCTCTTTTTTCAATAAATGTTGACTTTGGACTTCACAATTCTAAGGAGTTATTGGATATGTTTGGATCACGAGTCAGACAAAATCCCACAGCCACCACTGCAATCTAATTCTACAAATATGTAGCCTAATCTTTATCTGAAACTATGAAGCAATACTAGGTTGAAACAAAATTAACATACAGATTCAGAGCGAGTTGGGTGGTCCTCTTTGACCATCCGTAAACTGAATCATTGGCACATCTTGATTTACAAGGCTATACTTGGCCTGCTTCCATCATACTTGAGTAACTGTGTTCATGTGAAAAGATCTGGAAGCTACAGCTTTCGTACTGTGACTCAGTAACAAAATCTTCTCTTGCCCTCTGTCCCAAAAGTTCGTCTTGAAATGGGTAAAAGAAGCTTCAGATATGCTGCTCCTGCAGACTGGAATCTGCGACAAGAAAAACTGTGTCTTGGAGAGCTGGTCTCCCTAAGATTTTTAAATGCAGATTAAAGGCTCTAGAGGAAGATGAAGCAGGCTGTAAATGCTTTGAAAATTTTCTTTTCTGTGACCCTGACTTAACTGGTTGATTTGTCTATATCTGTGTCTGTATTTGTTTTATGTCTGTAACTTTGTAATTGTGCTGCTGCCTGTCTTGGCCAGGACACTCTTGCAAATGAGATTTTTAATCTCAATGAGGTTCTTCTGGTTAAATAAAGTTTCTATCTATCAGATTCAGAAAACTTTATTTATCCCAGAGGACAATTCAGTACATGCAAAAAAAAACTGGGCATTGGAATAATAATTTAGACTCAAATGTCATTGTAAAAATTGATAAGATCATCACATGGTCAATTTAACTCCTAGATGCATAAGTGGGGTCAAAACTGACCCCAGAGGTTGTTTTTTTGCAATATCTTTGTAATTGAAATTTTTTATTGGGGGTTTGGGCGTGCACACCCCTGGGGGTGATCTCTGAGTGCCCGCTTTGCAGAATTTTTTAATTTTTTTTTTTTTTTTGCGTGCTCGTGACCCCCCATGTCATGCTGCCCATTTCGCCCATGCCTTAAACCGCCACTGGTTATAGCTATCTGCAATAAAATTTCACCCGTTAGGTGGCCTATTATACTATTATTGGTAACTCAATGATATTATAAGTGTGTGTGTGTGCGAATGAGTGTCTGGTACATGTGTGTATGAGTATACCTGTGCATGTACTTATGCAGCTACATATTGATTCATATTCTGTCTGCCAAAAAAAAACATTTTTTTATGTTCTTATCTAGAGTGTATGATGGTTGCTAGAATGCTTGCTAGAATTCTTTCAGACCTTGCTTTAGAAATGGTCCTGGAAGATAAAGAACCTATCATAGGGTTTGACTCAGGATCTGACATCTCAGATGAAGAGGACCAATTAGAGGACCCAGACTATTGTCCACCTGATGTTGTGAGGCCACCTAGAAATCAACCCCCACCCATGAGCAACATCCGTCAGACACAGATGAGTCTTCTGATGAGGCCTCTGAAGAGGAAGAGGAAATGGAAAGGCCTATTGTATCCAACAGAATGAGCCGTAAGAAATCAATATGTAAACATGAAATCATTCTCATGTTGGGATCATTTTTGGATGTTTTTACCTTCCTCAAAGCTGTTTTTGGATAAAAATGATTATAAAAAGTGATAAATGAACATGTCAAACATGAAATAATTCTTTTGTTGATTAAAATATAATCATCTTTAACCAAAATTAATGAAGAATCTTAAGTTTACAGCATAAAACAGAGTCTTTCTAATTGTAATTTTTGACCTCACTCATGGAACAGTTAAAGGTATTGGTAGGTATTGCATCTAAGGGTTAAGAGATATGTGTACAAAGTTAACGTTGCACACAGACAGGTATTGGCACTACAATATACTATAATCTTGATGGTCTAGGACCTTCCTGTCAGCCTGGGCAAGGGGATACAGGGGCCTCTAAACAGCCATATTAAGGTAATGGGGAAATATTTGTAAGAAACATTATGTAGCTTATTAGGAAATCTGGGTCTAAACTGGTCCAAATTGAAAAGTATGACTGTGTATAAGACAAGCACCAATATCTTGAACACATTTGGCCACTAATTATCCCTTAAGACATATTTGAAAGATTTGTATCCAGCTTGGCCCTAAAAGGCTCTTCGAAAGTATGCCTGAAAGAGCATAGGAATGGAGCAACATGAAAATTAAACTTTGTCGTAGGACAACAGTTAAGACATCGTTGGAAAGGTCTCGACCTACAGAGTAACATATGTCAGTATGGAGATTGTGGGTGGTTCTTGCTCCATAGGGGTGCCCTTTGAACCTTGACCCTGAGACATTTTTGAAGGCTCACAGGTCAGCAACAAAACATGCTACAGACATGGGGTCAACAGTTTTGGAAAGCTCTTGACCTCTACTACCATAACCGAAGGCATACCAATAGGGGGCGCCACTGAGTATGGTCAAAACCTGAAAAAAATATGTTTTCACCCTTTTACCAATCAGAAAATATATTTTTAACCAAACCAGTCACTTTCCTACCCCACTAAACATATAATAACCTTGTTAGGTCCCTGTTCCCAATTTTACACAATAGGGAAAACACATCTGAACTACAAACATGGCGCAGCACCTCTCTATTCTGTAATGTAACCGCAATTGCATCATCGTCCTTATTGTAGTTCTTGAATCGTTCTTCCGGGGTAGGGTTAGGATTGTGACATTAGGGTTCAGAAAACATATATCTGCATATATTTTTCAGCAGAAAAAAATAATTTAACATAAAGGATCATACCGTGAGCAAATATATGTTTTAAAACATTAACATATAGATAATTTGTACTGTTGCAGCCATAAATTAGCTGATCTGTTTTGCAGACGAAAGAAGGGTGTGTTCAAGGACAGAACGGATTAAGCAACGTTTCAAAAGAGAACTTCAACGCCTCGTCCCTCGATCTGGTTTTGTATTTAATAAAGTGGTAATGTTGTTTATAATATATATACGTATAATGTGTTGCCAAATTAGACGGTACAGCTCAGTGCACCAGCAATCAGATGTATTAAAAATAACCTTCAGCAGCTGCTGGTAGCTAACAGTATTCTACTTGGCTCCTGAACATACCCCAAAGGAGCTAACGTAAACGTAACGGTACAAGGTTTTGCACTTCGGAAAAATGTATGGATTTATAATCCATGATTAATTCACACAGGGAAGGTGCTATATAACAGTTGCATAAGATTTGGAAGTATAGAATATACAAAAAATAAATAAATAAATAAATAACAATAATAATAATACTGCGGCGCATAGTCTTGAATCTCATGGTAACAGCGAGGATGACGCCACGCACGGTTGCCACAGCACTTTCTACACACTTTGGCCTGATAACTATATCTTTCTTCATACCCCGAGTTCATCCTATTGACATTAAGATTCATGTGAAGGTGCTTATGTCATCAAATACATTAATACCATACTGTATTATCTCATCCTGCATACAATGCCACTTGATCCCATAACTGTCACTTTGACTTGTCACTGTATCTTGTCACTTACTCCTACTTGTGTTACAGATGTAGCCTATTTACCTCATAATTTTATTTACTGATCTATACTTATTTTTATCCTGTATTTACTTACTTGCTATTTTGTCTCTGTACTCTCTGCAACATCTGATTTTTCTCCCTGTGGTTCAATAAAGTATGATCTTATCTTTTTTTAAGGTTTTTTGGGGGGAGCTTTTTATGCCGTTAATCAGATAAGAGAGAGGACAGTGGATAGAGTAGGAAATGGGGTGAGAGTGGGGAATGACATGTGGGAAACAGGCCACAGTATGAATTTGAATCCAGGCCATACACTTGAATGCGAATCTCATGGGGCGCAACATAAACCGTTAGGCCATCTATGCCCCAAAGTATGATATCTTAAATCAAAAATTCAAGCAACTATTGTGTAAATAAAGTTTTCTAATTACACTAAAATGAATGTTACAAAAAAATGTTTCTAACCATGTCATTTATAACATGAGATGCTTCATTGTGAGGTTGTATAGTCTCAAATGAAAACTTACCTCTCACTTCTTGAGCTGCAGATTGTGATCAATGACAATCAAGACAATCTGATTACTTAACGTTCAATCTTAACATATTTAATAAGCAGCCTCAAACACTAAATACACTCAATGGAGTAAAATCAGGCATTTAATTTAAATGTTGATTCAGTATACAACATGGCCCATTTTTCCCACTATATTTCTGCTTAGATGGTCAGCAAATATTGTCTTGTAATCCTCCAGTTCAGTGCAAACAAAAGCCTCCCGTCATAACACTAAGCACATCTCTATAAAAATCAGGTAAAATCTTAAATGATACATAGTAAAAAACAAACATTTATCAATGTAGAGACAACTCACATAATTAATCTGACAAAAAAAAATTCAGTACAAAACAAAAGGAAAACGGCAGAAAATCAAGAAACTATTTTGTAGACACATGTAAACACAAGTTTATAAACTTTATTTAACAAAAAACATTGGCATGTGGCTTAGGAGACAGTTTTGTTCCACTGGCACAGCCTAAAGTGTAGTATTGGTGGTTAAATCCAAGGAGATGTTTTGTTGAGGTTCCCAGGATGGAGGCCAGACCTTTTTGCTGCAACAAAAAAAACATTTTGTTTTTTATACATTTCAGCTGACATAGACAAGACATGTAAAAAGACAAAAAGCTCATCAAAACTGAAAATAATCTTATATAACTACAAAAAAGAATTCTGTGGTCATTATATAATTATACAAATTCAAAAGTAAAACTATATGATTTATATTTATGTCAACTAACCCTCTGAAAATTAAACAATGACTTAAAACAAACCTGCAAAGCACTGTACAATGTAATACAGTGCATCTTTGAGATAATACAATGTACATGTATGCTATTCAGCATTTGTATAAATTGATATGATTTTCTTTATGGTCATGTTATGGCACCTCACAATTTTTCATTTTTCCATTACTTACCATGCAGGGCATGGAAGCCAGTTTACAAGGACTTCTTTTTGACCCTTGAATAAGAACAGAGGCTATGGTTAAAATCGTAAAACTGTATAAAAAAGTTCTAAAGAATACATCTACTATTCTATACAGTGGCACTAGACAACTATGACACCAGGTCTTGGCACTGAAGTACCGGAATTTTTTGACTACAAGCTGCTACTTTTTTCCCACGCTTTGAACCCTGCAGCTTAAACAATGATGCAGCTAATGTATGGATTTATAACATTACATTTAGTGTAGTCACATGAGATTTAATTAGAAGTTTAAAAAGCTTTATGTGTAACATCTTTCTGTGTAAATATCTCATGTTACAACGTGGACAGTGCCAGATCATGTGAGCGGAGTGGGGCAATGAAATTTCCCACTCCTTGCTCACAGAGCTGTTCCTTGCGCCCGCTCGTCCAATCAGAAGGGATGCACATTGCATCCACGTTCCACTCAAACTTCTACCCGCTCCACTCAAATCGCTCACCGCTCACTCTACGAAAATACAGAAGCCCATTTCATTCACCAGATAAAAAAAAATTAGAGGACTAAAAGTGACCTGCACTGAGGTCTGAGAGCTTTTGCACTGTCTGCAGTGCTGATCCGGTCCATTTGTCAGGACAGCGCAGCATTATGTCTCATTCCACAGCCGTCTGTGTGACTGCAGCAGCTGTTGAAGGAAGTTCTCTTGAGTCACTACTAAATCGATTGGATGCATTTCAAATGCATGTATTTGTAACCATGAAGCATCCCGTGTTAGTTCAATTGCTCCTGCAGAAAGACAGCCATATCCAGCACGTCAGACTGGGCTTTAGGCCTGAACAACCCGAGCGACTTGAGATGCCTCCGCATTGTTGACATACTAATTTTAACACCATCCTCATTTTTTAAAAACATCAGTATTTCCCAGTGTCTTCAACCAAGAGGATCGTAATAGCAGATTAACTGCGATAGCGCCATCATTGCCACTGTGAGAGAATTTACAGACATTTCTTTATTAATTACGAGATAAAGTGTCGAGGTTATTGACGAGATTATTGTCATCCATTCATCCCACAGGAGTAGTACATTTGTATGACCTCTTAGCATCCTTTTGAAGTATTTTGTAAACTCCATGATGGAGTTGTCATCATCCAATTTCTGACAGAAAACAGTGTGGGTGGCTGAGCAATTAATTAGACTATACATGGATGTATTTTGGGTGAGACATGCTTCAGATGCAAGGTTTGAAAGGTACTGGAGGGAAATTGGAGTGGGAGGGAGCAAAAAGTAAGGTGACGCTCCAGCTTTTTAGAAAAAAAGGACTTCTGCGCTCTGGCAAAAGTCCTTCCACTCGCACTCCCAATCAGCTCCGCTCACTGGACACCTGTGGCTTGTAGACAAATGTGGCCTATATATGTACAGTTTTTTTTTTAATTTAGTGGGTGAGGCTTATATTCAGGTGTGCATAATAGGCCGAAAATTACAGTATTAGTGTTTTATGTCATTTCAGTGAACTTATAGTCACTTGACACTCATTTACATTTATTTACTACTATTCACCTTTTTTCCATCAAGCAGGATGGAAAATGACAGAGGGCACACCCCCCATTCTGCAACCATGACTGTTAGCCACCATTCATAGACCATGTTTACATAAATACTCAGTCCCCAGTTACTAACCTTTCTTTCACGATGCTTTGATACAAACTGCACCGGAAATACCTCCAGGTCATTGTGGTATGAGCAATCTGTAAATTAGATTAAAGAATAATATGTATAACTAACAATGCTGAAGAAATTAACAACATAATATGCCCATTTTACAGAAATTCTCTTTCATTCATTCATTTATTTTCTAACCGCTTATCATGTTCAGGGTCACAGGGAGCTGGAGCCTATCCCAGCTGTCTTTGGGTGAGAGGCAGGTACACCCTGGACTGGTCTCCAGTCAATCACATGGCTGACAGAGAGACAAGACCAACCTTTCACACACACTCACACTAACGGGCAATTTGGAATCACCAATTAACCTAATGAGCATGTTTTGGACTCTGGGAGGAAGCCGGAGTAACCTGGAGAGAAATCCATGCATGCATGCATGGGG
>JBAMNC010001937.1:0-35338 GCA_037902135.1 Cetoscarus ocellatus
AAAAGTTACTTAGTGATGGTTTAATATTTGATTGTTTATTGATTATTAGATTTTTATGATAAACGCTTTTAGTTTGGTAGGGAGCCAGAAAAAACTAAAGTGGTAAACTTTGATGTGATACACTCATACAAGGTTTAAACATTTAATATAAGGTTTTAATTACGTTCTTAGTTCATCAATCGTCTCTTTATATCATGTTAGCCCATCACAGACCATCTGTTCTGATTATTTAGATTATTATCGGGTTTAATGTCTGTTCTGTCCATTTCATTATTTTTTCTGATGTCTATTTTCTCCCCGTTATGAATCTCCTCTGTTGTTGTGAAGTTTCATTAAAGCCCACTGCGCTGTAGCCTCCAATCAGCGAGTGTTATCCAATACGTTGGCGTCTCTGTCAGTAAACTAACTTCCATGAGGTCTGGTCTGTTGTAACCTGCTCATCAGTCCCTGAACAATGGACCTTAGTCCTTGGTCATCCAGTGTGGGTCCTCCAAGCAATTTGAGTGACGTGGCATGGTCCTTAATATGGCTGGTGAGAAGCAACATCCAGTTCGGGGTGAAAACTCAAAGGCCCACGCCCTTAAATAAATGACTGGATGCAGCCAATAACACTGTGGGCTCTAATTTCCTGGCGCAACTCAGGGTGGCGCAGCCTGGGCACATCCCGGGCAGTGGTAATTTTGTCCGGCGCACCGCCGTGCGCAGCCAATTTGGCAATTTGGTAGACCGGCTGCGCCGAGATGGGTGTGACGGCGCACCAGGGGGAGGTGTTGAAAGATTCAGCTCGGCGCGAGTGACAATTTCGTGCCAAAAAAACATGCGGAAAGTGCGCTGAAAGCCCGCCAGCTCCAACCTGGTCTATTCTCGGCGCAGGCGGGGCACACTCGGGGCAGGGGTAATTTGGCTGACAGACGCACAGTGCGCACACATCACCAAAACCTCACAGGCAGGTATCCAGAGTGTCAGGCACATTTCAATGCAATAAACAATCACAACAACCACTATTTAATGTAACCGTCTGAACCAGCACATACATTTGTATCTATATTAATTGTCCCGTCACATCTGATGTCAGATCAGAGATGTTTGTCATAACTAACGAGTTCACGTCTCTCAGCCAACCACAAACAGCCACATCATCTGATACGGAGTATCCGGCTTCTCTCATCTCATTAAATTAAATAGAAAAGAAAAAAGAGAGAGACGCCCTCTGAATAAATGTCAGTCACTCTGTGTCTTAGGGCTCTAATTTCGTAGACCAGGTGCAGGCGGGGCGCACCTGCGCACCTCGCACACCTGGCTCTGAGGTGGTCGGCCCAGTAGCCCCTGTGCTCTCCCAGTTGCTGTAAAAGTGACAGTGGCTCTGACCTTCTTCGCCACCGAGGTGAAATTGTCACTGCGCCTCGCCCGCGGTGCATTTAAAGGCGAGGAGAGGCGTTCATTTGATTGGTGAAGATCACACTCGGCTGTGTTAAACCCACTCAAGTCTTATCTCTTCCCTCTCTGCTATGTGCGCCGGTAGGAGAGACAGAGGCGTGGGTGCACCTGCCTGCGCCAGACTGCGCCGTGCACAAAACTTGCAAAATGCCCTGGACACACCCTGTTGGCGCGGTGCGGCGCAGGGCAGGTGCGCCCCGCCTGCACCTGGTCTACGAAATTAGAGCCCTGTGTCTTGTTTCCACGTTGGAGGTGTGGCTTTTTGGACATGATTCCTCCATGAAGAGTACAGTAGCTAGGTGTCTCTGGGTCCTACTGGTTTTTGCTACTTCTGTCAGCGCTAGACATCTCTAGATTTCAAAGAGAAGTAAACTCGATAAGTCTTCCTTCGCACATCGGATTATAATCCTACTGCAGATCTGATGCTTGTTTGAAGGCAAAGGGTGGCCACACCAAATACTGATACGAGTAAGATTGTTATTCTTTTAGATCACTTTCACTTTTTTCTAAATTGATAAAAGATAAACTATTTGAATGCATTCATACTTTACAATTTTCATCCTTGCCTCAAACTTCTGCACAGCTCTGTGGATGAGCAGTTGTTCTTAGTTCTGCTCCGGTAACATGTCAGTAATTCCTGCTGAATTAACTTGAAGTGAGTCCATATGTAGGAGCAGCTGCTGTTGTAAAGAGTAGAGAAGAAGAAAATCAGAAACTCATAAAGAGTCTTCACAGACGTCTGTCGGCTTGAACAACAAACAAAATAAAAATATGAAGGAAAACCTTCCCAATCTTCTCAAAGACCTCCTCACCATCTTTGTCACCTTCCTTTCTCTGTTTCCATCTCACTTCTCTCTCATCTCAACATGGACATTCGGAGCATCACCAAAAAAAGTCTCCCGTCTGCACTTGTGGCTGTTGCTATGGTCACAGTAATAAACCTGCAGGAGCTGCTGCAGGCTAAAGTGTGTGCATGACTTTCATGTCCAAACACTCGTATGAGGGAGCATTTACACTTGCATCACTCTTCTCTGCAGAGCACATAAATGTAGCTGAAACACTATAGCACTACTACATCAACTGAGCTACTGAAAAGTTGTTAAATTTAAAAAACGCTGAAACTACTGCAAAGCTGCTGGAATATGTAATTAAACTACTGAGGACTAGGGCTGGTTATTCCAGCAATCACACTACACAATACATATCCCAATACAGAGGCCATGATATGATACATATCCAGTGTTGGGGAAGTTACTTTAAAAAGTAGTGTTTGCTCGTTACTCATTACTTCCTATAAAAGTAACCTGTTACTTTACTTAGTTACCCTCTGTGGAAAGTAACTTTTTACGTTACTTATTACTTTTACATTACGTTTATGTTGCTCAACTTTAGGCAGAACCCCATATCTGTTCCTAAATGTGTAGGCCTACATAAAGTTCCTCTACCAAGGACATCACAGGTATTTATTTTGCGCTCTTTATTATACAAAATCATTTCACATACCGTGTGGAATGAGAACTACTGTCCAGTATTTCCAGATTTTTCTTCTGAAAATAAGCAACAAGTCGATAAAAACAAGTCCAAAACAAGCAACCTCCAGCTATTTATTTTTCTAATGTGATATATTTATTATTATTTTTCTTTAAAGAGAAATTTACATAAAGTGTGTTTGAATTTTCGTCTACATTACATTTCATTTCCACAGTGCCAAGCATCTATTCAAAAACAATAGCCCAATGTCACTTATAATAAGTGGACCTGGCAACGATGGCTCTGGCGCATGCGCCATGTGCGTGAGTGTGTTTGGGGGCAGGCACAATAACCAGGAAACAAGAAAGTGGAAAGGACAAACTACCTATCGCAGTCGTGTTTTGCTTTATTGTGGGGAGCTGGGAGATAAATAATCAGTGGGGATACACACAAACACAAGATCCCCAATAAACAACTGCACATTAAGAAACAAGCCCAAAAAACCACAACCCGTGGCCGCGACTCACAAGATTTGCAAGCAACTTTAGAGAAAAACAGGCTAAAAGACGCTTATAATGAGCGGGCATGGCAACACTGCTCATGTCTAATGAGGGCAGTTGAGAAGGCAGCATCAGTGTCAGATCTGGGAAATGTAAAGTTGTGCCAAATTAAAAGAAGAATTACATTTCGTTGCCACATTGTCAGTACTAGCGCATTACTTTACTTTTCACCCGAAAAAAATAGTTACATTGCTGTAACATGTTACTGTAACACGTTACACACAACACTGTACAATTCTCAATACAGAGGCCATGATATAATAAATATCCAGATACAGAGGCTATGATATGACACATATCCAGATACAGAGACCAAGCAACAAAAGGAATTCAACTGGTAAACTTGAGACAACTGAAGTACTATTGGAGTGTATTACATCGGTACTGGTAAAATGTCAACATGCACATATGAGTAACATTAGAAAAGAAGATTTTTTCATTTCTAAATTTATTCATTAGGAGACAGTACAACAATAAATAGATAGATGGTAGTTGACGACATCACATAATGAAGATGGAAAGATGAGGGTAAATAGAGGACAGATAAAAAGTAAAGTAGATGAAAACATAAAAAGATGGTAAAAACAGGACTAAAACTATGAGAAACCAGTGAGGGGAGTAAAAACAGCAGAGATTTAAAATTGTTTAATAATAATGAACAAAAAAACCTAATTGAGATTAAAAATCTCTTTTGCAAGAGTGTCCTGGTCAAGACAGGCAGCAACACATTTACAAAGTTACAGACATGAAGCATTTACAATCAACTAGGGATGTCATGGTATGAAAATTTCATATCACGGTTATTGTGACCAAATTTATCAAGGTTATCATTATTGTTATCGGTATTGATTATTGTTATCGGTATTGTTGCAGTGTGCTCAAAATGTTCAAAAAGTACTTTTACACACACTTGAAATCATTTAACCCCTTTAATATTACAATTGTAACAGGTCTTTTTGTCTTTTTTGTCAATAAATGTGTCAGGAAGTGTCCTTTGAGTTTCACCCTTTTCTTCTTGAGAAATAAAAGTAAACAATTCTGGCAAGTATTTGTCATTATTATGTTATAAATGCTTAAACTGTGTGTATTTACAAAACAGAAAAACACAGAAAAGTTTTGAGATGACCAAAAATAAACTTTGCCTATTTTACATACACTCACACATTTTTGTTTGCCTACAGCATTAGTGTCCATGTTACAGCTCGTTATATCAGACCATGTCCAGGCATTTTTTTTTTTACTGACGATAGTTACTGAGCAGTTAGCCCCCTTCATGACTCTCCTCTGGTCTCCCCTCTCCCTGGTAGATCTCCTCCACATTTCCTCCTCCAACATTTCCAAATTACGATTGATGAAATCCACAAAACACCAACTATGATGGAAAGAGACGATCAATTACAAAATAGAGCAAAACACAGTGAATAAACGGCAAAAGAACGTCAAGAACATACTCCAGAATGATACTAATGCTTTTATTTACACAGAAAATACTAATAAACCACCTATAATTCACTCAGGTATGGCTCAATGAATCTTCTCACTCATTCTCTCTCTGGCTCAGTCAACTCACTTACTCAAGGAGTTACAGGAGTTTTAATCACACTCGTTTTTTTCTTTCACTGCCAACAGCTTCGTGTTTTAGATAGGGTGACCGTCTTCATCAGTTTCCCCTCGGCATCTTTGTAAAATCCAAAATACGACCAGACTTCAGACTTTTTCTGATTCAAGGGGGAAAATCTGAGGAGTGTCTGTGCGGGCACCAACTGCCGTGGCCATACTTTCACTTTGCTGAGGCCAAACAATGCAAACTGCGCATGTGGCATCCGTCTGTGAGGGACCGCAGCTGCTTTACCGAGGAGCAGACACATGGTCCCGGCATTGCCAGGCAATGAGCACCATCACCGTGAGTTATTGACACACTGTGGTAATCAAACACAGTTTACCGGTAATTTGAACAGGACACGGTGATACTAACCGCCAGAAATTTTACCGCGGTTTACCATTTTACCACTAACCGTTATATCCCTACAATCAACCAATCTGTTCAGTGTCACAGATCAGAAAATCATCAGTCAAAGCATCTGCAGCCTACTTCGTCTTCCTCCAATGCCTTTAACCTGAGCTTAAAAAGATTTAAGAGGCCTGCTCCCTAAGACCCAGTTTATCCTGCAGCAGGTTCCAGTCTGCAGAAGCAGCAGATCTGCAGCTTCCTTCACACATTTCAATGCAAACTTTGATAGCAAAAGTCATTTTTGTGACTCAGTCACAGAACAAAAAGTGAAGCTTCTAGAGAACGAAAAGTGAAGCTTCTAGATCTTTTCACATAAATGCAGTTACTGAAGTATGAGGGAAGCAGGCCAAGAAAACCTTATAAATCAAGATGTGCCAATGAATCCATCTACAGATAGTCAGAGAGACCCACACAACTCACTCATACAGAAAACGATGAGTTAGATCCTTATAATTTGTTATGAAACTTTGAGCTCCATAAAAAACTGTATCCAGTGATTTAAGGCATTCAGAAGATGCAGATATGAAACATCACCATAATCAATCTGAGGCATGAAAGTAGCAATGTTTTTTTTTACAAGAAGTAACTGTAAAAAAAACATAAAGATGAAATAGAATAAAGTAAATAATCAACAAAACTGATATACAAGTATGTAAGCAGTAAAGATAGCATCATGTAAAAGCAAGTCCAAAAAAGTGAATTTTCAGAGGACCAAAGTTTCCAAAGTCAGGAGCTCTAACAGAAAAGGCTGGATCACCTTTATTCTTAACTTTGGAACAACCAGGAGGCCCCCACTGGAGGACCCAAGGCTGCAGACTGGATCATATGAGTCAATAGTTCTGATGTAAAATTTGGGGCCAGACCTGTAAGGGCTTTAAAAGTGATCAGAAAAATCTTAAATCAATTCTAAAACAGACCGGGAGACAGCGGAGAGAAGTGAGGACAAGAGTGATTTGATGCTGTCTGTTAAAACCTGTTAAAAGCCTAGCTGCTGTGAATGAGAGCAGACACTCTGGTTTGATCTGTGTCACACCTAAACCCACTCATGATTATAATCAAGGCACATTATGTGTCCACATGCGCCCTGTATTATAGACCAACACGCTCCAAACCGCCGTGCACCATGAGCTTTGAGACGACGAGCTTCAGGCTGTCAAAGTAGGGCCCTTCTTTATTCTACTTTGCATTTTCCTGGATCAAATCCAGTCCCCTGATCTGAATCACATCTCCTCAGTGCTCGCTGTATCATCATTTTTCTTGGAGAGTGTTGATGAAGAAGCCCTCCTGATGATGAAGATGTTCCTAAAGTATTGACAGCTGTCGAGTCGGCCTGAGGGACAGATTGATCAGAGACGGAGCATGTAGAGAGATAGACGAGTCGGAGTAATGAGAGTCTGAATGAACACTGCTCCATCTCTGCGGCTCATTAAGGGCATCAGAGCATGTCATTAACACACACATGTGCTCACTTAAGCATATCATTAAATAGATTTAATTATCAAAGTTTCTGAATTACTACAACAAGTGAAGGCAGCATTAAACTTCCAAACAGACGTTGGTGTGAGCTACATTTCTAATTAAAGCAGAGGAGAGGAGAAGATTGGTGTTAACCTGGGCTTATGCTCACTTGGTCTTTAAGAGTGTGTGCACGTGTGTGCATGTGTGTGTGCACATGTGTGTTTGTGTGTGTGTGGTAATTATATTCCAGGCAGTGCTGAGCGGAGAGGTGCAGGCCGCTGTGTTTCCTCCGTTCAGCTTATCAGACGTGTCCAATCCTGAGGCAGATCTGATCCAACTGTAAAAGCTCATTAATTACTGATGGTTGCTGAGCGACAAAGGAAAGGGGGAGGGGGTGTAGGGGTGAGAAGAGGGGACGGATGGGTGAGGAAGAAGATGAGGTGCAGTTTTAGAATGCTGAAGCAGGGAGCTGATTGGTGTTTGAGGAGCTCTCAGTCGGAGATCAGAGGGTAAACGATGGAGAGTGTGCTGACGGGGACAGGAAGGACACACACTCAAAGAGGACATGGGCACTCTCAGAGAGAACATTGAGGGGTTCACAAACCCACAATTTCCACACCGTCCAACTGCAGTACGCCCCGTACACTCAACAGCATGTCTCCCGCAGTCTCGTCAATCAGTCGGTTTCCCCAGCCTGCACCTCAAAACCTACCCAGTGCATGACATCAGTATCTCTGCACTGGTTCGCTGGAAATACGTGTTCAGTCTACTTTCAGCAGGAGCCGCTTCAACCCTGAAACAGGAAAAAAAAAAACTTAAAACAGGAAAAGAAGCAATCAGAGTTCCCAGGATTTTAAAACACAGCAGAAATAGTGAAAGTAATATTGATGCAGATGGCAATTATACTTCAGGCAGGCAATTAAACTTTTTATTTACATGTTCTCTTCCTGTTTTCTGCTATCTACAAATTACCTTGTGAGGTTGTAGATCTCTTGTGATCTTACGATCTCATTTTTTAAGTTAATCAGTGCTGCACTTTGTAGCACAGCACTTTAAATATCAGAGATGATCATCTCCCCTACCACATGATTCGATTCAGAGTCGACGGTTGATCCAGACTGATTCATGATTCTCAGTTAAAGCTGTTTTTGTTTAAGAGTGCTTAGTTCATTACAATCTTATATTGTGTTGGTCCATGTCACAAAACACAGTGGATGTGCTGAGCTGCCCTATGTGCACTCCACACACATCAGGACATGTTTAATATTTACAATTTCAAGGTGGATAAAAGAGGATAAAATGGATTTTAACACACCTCACATCACAGGATAATCAGGTAAGAGGATCTTTTAGACCTCCAGATAATCAGGCCTTTGCTGAGTTTGTACAGAAGAGAAGATCTGAGCAAACATTGTCATGTTGTTGGTATCCCGCTTAACTTTCACCAGCACAATCTGCAGCCAGCTGACTATGAAGTGCTCAACACAGGAGGAAGCAATGAACAAGTCTGATATCAGATTAGGGGAGACAGAGACAGTGTGAGCCACTGAAGTAAGTTGAACAACCTCCTGTGATTGGTTGACTTTGGTTATATTTTTGTTTGTTGTCAGAGTAAGGACTGGTGTCATATTTCTTACTAACAAAATATAACTTGAGATGTCAAATAAATATTTTGGCAGGAATTAAAAACGTATGAAGCCCAACTGTTTTAACCAATTGCTTGCTGCAATCATCAAGGGTTTGGAGTCAAAAGAAGTATTTTTCTGCTCCCAACTGAGAGGAAGAGGCCCAGATCCTAAATTGTAAACTTTTTATGATTCAAGAGTGAGCTGGCTGCAATGGGATACCTGCAATGCCCCAAAAGAGCGAGCAGACTGGGAGGAATTATCAATCTGATGCATCTTTCCCAGCCCACAGATGGTGCTTAACATGCAGCGGCTCAACCCTACTACACTCAAAAGAAGAAGAAACTCGATCACAAGCAGGGAGCACAATGAGAGTTCAAGTCCAAGTTCTTTTTTGTGAGGTAAATGAAATTTATCTTTATTCTCTGCTGTGCAAGTCAAACCAAACAATGGATGCATGTGATTATAAATCTAATGAAGTATTTTCACGAGTTAGCTGCAGCACTGCTTAGTTCTACATCTTTTTTGAAGGTGAAATGATGATTCAACATTTCTGATGCCGGTCACATTTGTTTGAAACTGGACCACAGGGGAGAGGAGCCAAAGACAGGCTGCTGAGAGAGCTGGAGCACTTTGAATTACTTTGGACTAAGGGCCAAAAAAACAAAAAGATTATGGAGGAGAGCGGCAGGTGAGGGTCAAACCTGAAAAGAGTCCAACGCAGCATACAGATCCAGAGAGTGGGCAGGAAATCAATAATCCAAAAAAAAACAGGCAGGGATCGAGAAGAGCAGGAATGCAAACAGTGAGAGGAGCTGCTGGATGTCTTTACAACAGGCTGGTACAGAGAGTCAGGAGGACAAACACCAAACACTAACAGAGTAAATAATCAAGTATTGGATAAAATAAGAGATTTGAATGAAGAAAACTTGAGAGAGAGAACCAATAACAACCCCAAAATGCAAAATGCACAAAATGTAATATCTCTCATTAACAAAACAAATAGGCCTTTTAGGCTCTACTGTCCAGTCAGGTCTTTAAAACCTTGGAGTCAGGTTTTATAGGGCGATGTCCTTTGACTGCCATTGATGAAAAACTGCTTTATTATCTCAGAAATGTTTCTTAACTTAAACCATGCATCTCAAACACTGGAAATGATTATTCATGCTTTTATCTCCTCTTGTTTAGATTATTTTAATGCACTTTTACTTGCTTTAACAAATCATCCCTTCACCGTCTGCAGACTGTGCAGAATGCAGCAGCGAGGCTTTTCACTGTCACTGGGTGAAGAGCTCACATTAACCCCGTTTTATCCTCACTCCTTTGGCTGTCAGTCAATTTTAGAATCTAATTCAAGACTTTAGTGCTAACTTTTAGAGTCCTTCATGGAAAAGAACCTTTGTATATCTCAGACCTCTTGTGTCCCTATTCTACTGTACAGTGTCTAAGATCATCAGACCAAAGACTCCTGATGGTCCCCTGCATACACTTTGAAACACGAAGAAGCACATTTAGACAGGCTTTTAGTTCAGGTTAAATGATGTGACCCTCTGTACTGTTGCTTGTTTTCTACTCTCTGTTTAATTCACTCATAATTGTGAAGCACTTTGTGATTTTTTTAATCTGTAGAAGATGCTACAGAAACATGTCTTCTTACACTAAATTATACAACACAGATGTATCATTTACCACTTATATGTGACATGAACCTCGTCAACGTCAGTCCCCACCAAATTCTCCTGGTAAACTTCTGAGGAGAGCATATTTCGCCAGGTATCGTTGAGTAACCATGACTACCACAGACTAACCAGCATCGTCCTTGGAGGATTTCCGCATCTCTCCCAGTTTCCCAGCATCCCGGCTTCTCTGATTTGACCGTCCAAAACAAAAAAAACATGATTTCCCATAAGAAGAGCTTTAAGTGATGTTCTTTGCTCCACTTTTAAAGAAGAAATAGAGTCCATTTCTGATAAAATTGCAGATATTGCTGCATCCACAGAGACTGCATCAGAAGCCGCCATTGTTTGTCTTCAGTTTCCGTCTCTCTTCCCTGATTGAGCTGTCCAGCTTTCAGCCATGAAGTTCTAGGAGACTGGAGCTTGGCAAGATGGATCTGCGTGATTTCAGACAATGAATCAGGCAGGTTAACGTGCACTGCAAGGTTAGTAATGTCACTATAAATAGTGTTGTTTGTTTTCCAGTATCTCTGTGGTAGTGTTCTTTTCTGAGTCAAAAAGCTTTTCAGTAGTTTAGTTATTTCATTTTAAATTACCTCCATCATAAGGTTGATTTTGGTATTGATTAAACTTATTTTTTCAAAGTGGATGTAATTAATTACTTAAGTAAATAAGGTTTATTAATACAGAATCTTACAGGAACAGAGCTGCACAGTTACATAAATATAAAGGCAAATTTAAGAGACGCGACAGAAAATAATAGGAGATATAGAGGCAAACAGGTCCAGCAAATATGCACAAAAGCATTGGTTGTATGTAAAAATAACAGCACAAAATTATAACAATAGTGATAATAATGATAATAGTGATGATGATACCTGCAAATGAGATGAAAATAGCTTGGATTTAGTGAACTACTTTTGACATGTTGCTGTAATTTAGCTTGCTACTTTTCACCAGGCTGTAGTTTTATTGTCGTGAAGCTGTTTTTTTTTCATGAGTAACTCAAAACTTAGCTCACTACAGTTTACAATTAGCTGGCTCATCACTGCCAGAAACCCTGCAACTGCTGGATCAAGATGAAATCTCATCTATAAGTCCGGCCGCAGCACAGGACACATACATTCTTTGAACTTTAAATTTCCAGTGACTACACAGCACACACACTCAGACACACACATATTTAATCACACTGATAAAGGGACATGAAACCCCTCCATCCACTTCACCACCTGTCCATCACAGCACCCTTCAGGTCAAAGTTAATCATAAAAATAATTGGTACACACTCTTGAATATATTAGTGTTTGACTTTGGCTCCATCAGACTCTCGCTCTCTGGTGACCATCAGGCTGGAGCAGCTCAGTGTGTTTCGACTGCAAAAATATACATCAATAACTGCAGTGAACGATGGAATATAAATCCTGCAGGATAATAATCCTCCATCTGTTTAGGCTTTATGACTTTGAAAAAAGGTTTATAAACCCTAACGTTCCAGCTCAGGAGAATAAACCTGAAAGTGTCAGAAAAGAGTTTTAAAGATCAACTCATCAACAAGGACAAGGAGGAACACAGGCTCTCATCCACTCATGTCGTGTTCTACCATCACCTTCATCATCATTATCATCATACGACCTTTCAGTGCAGACCATGGAGGTCTTGAGTTGTTTGCTTTGAAATGTTTGCAGTGACTTCCTAGACAGCCATAGAAGAGAGGTGCCCCTAAATGTTAGGTGACTTCCCAGGACTCAAAAACATGGACTGATATAGAAACTGGTTTAGTTTACAAAGTTTAGTCCAGCAGGAGAATGTATCATTTTTAAAGCTGTTCTCTACTTTGACACATCACTGACCGTTTCGCTGCAGACATTTCTACAGGTGATGTTGTAATACATCACCATGCTATCTGATGTCCCCTATGGTCTACTGTAGACAACAATAACTGTTTGTCCTCTTGAGCCATCAGCACAAGGCTGTGGTGTAGGCTGTCTTGTCTTTAAGCATTTTTAATAATTATGCATAACTTACCCTACACTGCATCGGTTTTATCAACTAAGGCTGCTTACACACCTATCAGGTTTGGTCCTGACGAAACATACTCTGGTTTGCATTCGTTGAAAGTTCAGTTCATTTGGACTGATGTGAAAAGCTCAGCTGAACTCTATTGTGGACCAAAGATCAGAACTCTGGTCCATCAAAAAACAGGTCTCAGTTTGGTTTGTGAAGGCATCGGAACTAGAAAAGTATGGAGCCACAACACTGGCAGTAAGATTTGGTATTGAAAAAGAAACTTGGCATTGAAAAAAAACTTGCATTGGCACTGAAACAAGTATTGGCATTGTAAAATGTTGAATTGAAAAATAAAATACAGACATTTAAAAAAACTATTGTTTTTTCAGGATATTTTTTTGTTTTATGATGTGTTTTTCAATGCCAATCTTCTGATTATTTTTTTTACACTCTCTCTTTTTATGGGGTAACAGATTTTCAGTTTCAACTTTCTGGTTTTCAGTTACAGTTCTCTTTTTTTTCAGTTTCAACTCACTGGCAGTGTTTTGACGTGGAATAGGAGAGGGGAGGGTTGGGGGTTGGGAGCGCGCTTTCAGGTTTTGAGGAGAGGAGAGCAGCCTCTGTAGGCTAACAGCTACACTGTTCTCCATGCGGCTGTGATCGACACTGAGACCAATGGATGCAAAATCACCTGAACTCCCAAACTGCCAGGAAGCCTGTTTTTTCAGTTGGTATTTTTCACATAGAACCTTGTGGCGTTAACATCACTATATGCTTCATGTCATGCTAACTTAGCAATCGTGCTAACATTCACTAAGCTAGCTGATGTAAAAGAGCTTTGAGTCTTTGCTACAGACACATAAACACTGACAGGAGGGATTCTTCATCACCACAAACATTATTTCACGGGGCGCCCTCCTAAATACACTTTAGGGGAAACACTGTGATATACTCGACTCCAACTTGTAAACTTGTAAACTGCGGCACCCTGAGGTGTCCTTCCCTCTGATCGCCCCTCTGACTGACTGCAGTCCATCTGTGAATCCCAATTCAAGAAATAATTGCTTTAACATCAATATATTGTGTAGGTTTATTAAGACACAATGAAATAATGTTTGTGGTGATGAAGAATCCCTCCTGTCAGTGTTTATGTTTCTGTAGCAAAGACTCAAAGCACTTTAACATCAGCTAGCTTAGCGAATATTAGCACGATTGCTAAGTTAGCATGACATGAAGCGAAAGGTGATGTTAACGCCACAAGGTTCTATGTGAAAAATACCAACAGAAAGAAACAGGCTTTCTGGCAGTTTGGGAGTTCAGGTGATTTTGCATCCATTGGTCTCAGTGTCGATCACAGCCGCAGGGAGAACAGTGTTGCTGTTAGCTGCCAGAGGCCGCTCTCCTCTCCTCAAAACCTGGAAGCGCGCCCCCAGCCCCCACCCCTCCACGTCAAAACACTGCCAGTAAGTTGAAACTGAAAAAAATGAGAACTGTAACTGAAAACCAGAAAGTTGAAACTGAAAATCTGTTACCCCCCAAAAAAAGAGAGTGCAAAAACAAAATCAGAAGATTGGCATTGAAAAACACATCATAAAACAAAAAAATACCCTGAAGAAACAATATCATTATTTTAATGTCTGTATTTTATTTTTCAGTTCAACATTTTACAATGCCAATACTTGTTTCAGTGCCAATGCAAGTTTTTCTTCAATGCCAAGTTTCTTTTTCGATTCCAAATCTTACTGTCAGTGTTGTGGCTCCATAGAAAAGGATCAACAAGGCCAGCGAACTAAAAGGCAGAGAATTATGGCTTAGATTTGGCCAAATATCACAACAGAAAAGCTAAGAGCACGGCTAATGGAAGCATCGACAGCACCACCAGCCTCTGGTCTTCTTAACAGGTTAACATCTACAAATCCAAATATGTAGACATATCCCCCCAGTCAGTATGCAAGTGCTATCCAAAGCTGCTTAAGTACAGCTTTATCTTTATTTTAAGGCAAAGAATACTCCCGAACTGCTTTGTACTGAGCAATCATAATGCATCGATAGGCTGGATTGCAGAAACTCACACTGCAACTACAGCCTGGTGGCAGGAGGCTAGATTACACATTACACATCATTTGACAGGTCCGCCTGCCTAGGAGCAGCTTGAAAGCAAACCAAACCAAGAGAAAAATGAAAAAATGTCACAACTTCACCCCCAATACTGAGTCTGCTGAATTTTAGATGTGAAAGTGATCTAATACTCTAAAAGTAGGTGGACCAAAGTGGCCCAGTAATTCCTGCATTATGTGGCTGTTAGTAATCAGGCCTTAAATCACAGGGTGTGTATTCAGCCTTATTCCTTATCCTAGGCTCAGTACTTAAAGACCCCTCCCCTCTCCTGTACTCAGATTCAGATTCATTCTGTTGTAAATAAAAAGCCATGTACTGTATTTTAAATCTGATGACTAATGGAGGCAAATATTTCATAAAAATGTGGTTTTCTTGTTAGAGAAATGCGTTCACACAGGCAGTAATTTATTCCTGTCATATTTACAGAGGTACGGTTACACATTTACAGATGATACATTGATATTTTAAAACACTCTGTGCTGCATATTAAAGCTGCTCTCAGCAATAAAAGAGCATCTCTCTGTTTCCCTCAGTTTAATCTCCCCCTCCTCGCCCTCCTCACCCTCCTCTCAGCCTGCTGCCATGTCTGTGTGTCATTAATCTGATGGTGCTGGAGTGGTTACCATTACAGCCGCATACTTAAGTCAATGACTGATGAATGCTGGACCGAGAGAATATGTGAGTATGTTCAGGCTGAGCGATATAGGACGAAAATGAAATCTCCATATTCAGTCAGTAAATGATAACACATGACGTAATTTTCTGTATAGTTATGACAAATGGTTTTCCCAATACCAGGATTATGATCTTCTAACGATCCTGCTTAAAAATAAAATAAAAGTTATGGTAGCAAACCTCTTTCAGTAAAAACAGCACAGGTGTTTCCTCAGCCAACAAAGAGCAACAGTCTGCCACCTGTGATTGGAAGTCATTCATACAGCCGTGTGATTGGCTACCACAATTCACGGGAAAGTGCATTTTTATTTCTTCATTACAGCTCAATGGTGTCGAGTGTAAGAAACTAGCAGGTTCTGCAGAGCAGTTTATTGATAATGAAGAGATCCTCTCGATCACCTAAAATATAAGAGATGCCACTGAGCCATGTTTGCCTGATCATAATGCAGCACCATTACATATGTTGAATTTTTGTTGTGTGTTGTGTGTTTTTTTTGTTTGGCTATTCTGCCTGTCAGAGGGCACTTTGTTTGACCATAAAGATCATCAAGTCACTGCACTTCCTGATAACACCAGTCATCTAAATAACGAAGATTTGATCATTTTGGTACAATACTTAAGGTGGTAGGAAAATATCAGTATACAGAAATTCTGTCCACTGTACAATAAAGGGTGTTTCTGTATTTATAGGTTAGCTTGGGTTTTCTGAAGTGGGGTTGCTTGAGGCCCATGGCACTTGTAAATATTCAACCCACTCTCACCTAATGGCGTACATATAGCACGGTTTTACACTTTCAAAATACGTGTGATGTATACGCCAAAGTCAAATTTAGCGTGCAGCTGATACGCATAGTTCTCCATTGACACCTGTAGAGATCGGTGCGTCTGATATGCACGCGGGTGTTTCGAGTTTGGTCACGTGATCAGAGAGGCTCGTGCCTTCCGACATTTGACGGGACCGGCTGGTCAGAGCTGAGCGACAGGAGATAAACGAGAGGTAAAGAAAATGTTTTATTGTTTATGCAGACTGCCTACAATTGTGCTATTAATGACCGGAAGCAACAACAATACTATTACTAGCCCTAACATTATTAAATCAAAGAACATTTCTCTCAGTTCTTTGTCAGTTAAAGTAGCCCGTTTGACGAGCTAACTCTGGCGAACTTTAGCTGTTCTCAGGTCAGTTTGTGTGGCCCTGTCAGTGTTATGTGTACGCGGTAAAAACTGTTCTGGGATCTGCTGAAACACCGCGCAAGGTAAACATGGAGGTTCCCGCACAAATGTGGAAAGTATTTAAAGAAAAAAGACCATAACAAAACCTTGGGCCACTGGCACACTGGCATTACACACAAACAAACACGATGACTAACGCCTCTTGAAACCGGGCATTTAATTCACAATTAATTACTTGGTTATTTATATGGGACAAACAAACCTCTGATTCTTGACCACCCATTTCATTCATAGTTCATAGTTTGATTCCACTCAGTGTACTTTTATAGTACTAATAATAATAACAATTATATGTATATATATATATATATATATATATATATATATATATATATATATATATACATATATATATAACACATACATATGGAATAAAGCTATTTCTTACTCATAGCCATAGGGGACATAGCAGTATATAAAAACTGTGAGGTTTTCATCAGAGGCAAGGTGCTAGTTAACTGTCTTCATGTTTGTAAAGCAAGGTGTAGACTGAAATATTCTGTTTTCTAGTCACGCATCTGTTTCTTTTTGCAGTGCAGCTTAATTATGAGTGTCACAAAAAATGTACCTTTCAAAATCTTCATGTAAACCTTTTTTTTTTTTAAGGTACAGAATGTCAGCTGAAAGTTCGCATCCAAAACTAGAAGCTTTGCTTCAACTTGGTGATGCATTTGTTGAAGAGTTGCAGGCAAGTACTGTTTATGGCTACAATTTTATACAAATTACCTGAGTAATCCTAAAGTTTAACATCTTCCTGAGTCTTTAATTATAAAAACTCTCTGTACAGAAAGAAAATCAGCAAGCTCAGGGCACTGTGAAGCATGGCAAGGTGAAGTGGTGGAAAAGGGACCTAGATGGACAGAGGGTAACTGAGAATAAAAGAAAGAAAAAAAAGTTATCTGCTGGTAAGTGTCCTGTTGTAAAATGTATGTAAATCTTAATATTACACCTGGGTTAAAATATCATTGGGCTAAATTATAAATTTTACCACTTTGTAATTATAATACATTATTTTAACAAAGGCTTTAGAGAGACAGAATGAATATAACTCAGTAAAGTATTGTGAGAGTTCTACTGGATTTGACCATCTGTTTTACCAAATCTTTGAAACTATCCTCCTTGTTTAAAACAACATTGAGTAGATTTTTTTAATCCTGCCTGCTAGACCTTCAATTTGATAAATTATAACTTTAACTTAATAGTTAAACAATCAAAGAGGGCTCAATTTTTATCGATGATAATTTGTGTTTCTTAGCAGGTGCTCATGCTAATGATCCCTTTCCCACCACCTCAATGCCTACCACTTACATAGATGCTGGTAAGCTGAAAGCACAGTTTTTACATTTTTGACATTTTATGATTTAGAATTTTCATTGCAACGTAAGAAGTGTCCTAATGAGGCTGTAATGCACTAATACTTCTAATTGCACTAAATAACAATCCTTTCTATATGTTTGAAGATTTTACTCTCCAGAGGCTCGAGGAGCTTTTGCAGGAGGAAGGCAATCCTGATGGCCAACAGCCACTATTGTCTTGCTGGAGCAAAAGGCAGAGGGAAGTTCAGCAACGCTGGCAAGAGTCAAGAAAACAAAATCTTGACAGTCTACTGGCGGCCCAGAGCACCACAGAAAGATGCTGCAGTCACTGCAAGTCTGACAGAGTTGTCATCTCATGCAATGATTGTATGCCTGTTGAGTGGTTTTGTGCAGCATGTGACCGTGCCATCCATAAGCACCACATTCTACACAACAGGCAAACCATTATTGATGGTTTTTACAAGTACATTGCTCCATCAGACTCAGTGACTATTACGGATGGGAAATACACCATCTGTGAGCAGGGTAAGTGTTTCTCTTAATGCCTCTGCGCAACAGCCGAAGGTGTTATCTGTGCATATGTCCGTCTCCATTCTTGTGAACATGATATCTCAGAAAGTCCGTTAGACTTGGGTGGTCAAAGGTTACTGTGGTCTCACAAAACCGTAACATAACAGGGGGCTATATCTCTGTACTCCAGGTTAAAACAGGGTGATTGTTATCAGTGGTTAGCTGTACATCCAGAGTTTGCATGTCACTCACTAGCATCAAACTTGTGTATACAAGAACCCTCAAAACAGAGAAAATTATATCAGACAGAGATTTGTAGATTAATCATAGAAAATGAGAACCATGCAAGTTTTCCTTTTGTATCAAGCAGCAAAAAGTTGTAGCATGACATATTCGACTGAATTGGCCTTACCTGTCATTGCACACCTTACGATCTATTTACATTTGTGATCCATAATACTGTTCTGTAATGCAGATGTTCCTCAAGATAATATTCTTATCCATCCTTGTCACTGCAGAATGTTTGCTGCCAGTCAAGATCCCACCCAGGGACTGCTGTGGTAGCTCTGATTTCACTCTGTCTGCTGGTAGACCCATCATTCTGGTTTGCATAAATGGTGTGTAAACTGAATGTCTTCTAATAATACCTTTACATATTACTTTAGCAATTTAATGTATCTTATCTTATGTTTTTACTGCTTTCAGGCCGTTATGATCTTCATGTGCCACAACTTACATGCAGTCACTGTCAGAGTCAGTGGACTCCTGATGTGGCTGATTTTGTAAGGAGTGGCTACTGGCCAACAACAATGCAGGCACAGACACTGTTCCAGCAGGACCTGTTCGAGTCTTTTGAGGCTATGAAGACTACAGCCCCAGGGATGTCCCGACAGGCCTTCACAGCAATGCTGGACCAGAGGACAAAGCACTTTGGAAGAGTGAGTGATTACAATGAAAATTTAATACTATACAATCAAAAACATAATTAATGGAGGACGCTGTCATAAGATGTGAATATGAGAAGGACTGAGTGATTGACCAGAAAATGAAAATCCTTTACAGTATCTGTTTTTTAGGTAATTAGTAAGCATCCATTGTAACTGTATGTGTCAACATACAGTAAAAGCATATGCATTACTTAAAAACTTGAATTTCAAAAGTGGCAGGCTCTATCAAAATGGATTTATGTCAACATATTGATTTTTGGTCATTTTGATGTTTTGTTTGATTTTATGTAAACAAAGCTGTTGACTTTCAGAATATGAAACCTTATTGACAAATTCAGACCATAAATACAGTTTCAGAGCTTTAAAGGCATTATGACAAGCTAGCAGCAAACTGATTCTGCAAACTTTAAAGGCCTTTTTCTCGAAACTATGCCAGCTGGTATGTAATGCAATGTCTTTTGCTTAATATTTTGGAGTACACAAACAATAACGACAAGCCTGTAATTCCTTCTTTCAAACAGTGTCTACTAAAACCTGTGTTTTTATCTTGCAGATGGGCAAAGTTAATTCAGATGCCTTCCAAAGGAGCTTTTTGCAGTACATTTATTGCAGGTTTGAAGAAAGGCAACTGATTGGACCTGAGTTGTTTGTCTGTCCTGCCTGTGTGCCTGATCAATTAGTTATATCATTGGATGGCAACAGGAAGCTTTACAGGTTCCAAAGTGGAAATCAGTGAGTTTTACGTACAACACACAGACAACCCACAACACAGGCAATATGTAGCCAAAGTAAACCTTAATTAGTCTGCATCTTTATGTTCTGTGAACACAATTGCTTTTATTTGTTGGCAATACAGTTTTGGGATGTTTTCTTGTAGGGATAAGGAGCCTGGCTTCTTTGACGGGGTCTTCTTGGCAAAAGACTCTGAGGTGTCCACTTTTGTTGAGGAGGTCCGTGGAGCGGTCAAGAGTGTAGGTTTATCATCAGTCTAAACTAAATAAACTAATAGTAACATTGTGGTGTGATTTATGGAATACATCTCAGCAAAAATATTTACCCCTTTGTCTGATGACCCAGCTTTAGAGAGATGAGATGGAGATGTAAAGCAATGAGAACTAGTCAGCATGTCCTGAACAACAGAAGTAAGCTTATCAAGTACCACAATGATGGGGCATAAGGATTGCAGGGAACTTTTTTTCCAACCCTCTGTCAGTACTTTGTGAAATTTCTCTGCAGTAAAGCATACACATTGTGTAAAGAAATCAAAATAGCAGTAACCATATATAACTACAAAGACATTTCATTTTCAGTTCAGAGTATTGTTTTAAAACTCAAAATTTCATGTTTTGTTTCTTAACAAGGAAGACCAGACTCACTCACAGCTCTAAGATTCTAAGGTCTTTCCTAAGGAAGGAGAAAGACTAGTCAGTTTTTAAAGAGGATGAGAAACAAAATCAAAAAATCTGAATTGATGTATAGAGCATTTTTATCACTCTGTGTTACTCTCTTTATGTTGGCAGACTGCTGGAAAAGCCATGTGTGGAGAATCCCACTGGACAGCAGCCAGAGAAACCTCCAGGCAGACCAATAAACTGGATGAAGAGGGTTTGGAAATTGCTGTTTGTAGGCATGGATTTCTTCTGAAAGGTATCTTTTAGCTTGTTTCTTTTTCTTTCATGTTTTTTGAATATGAATGTTAAATATTTCTGTATAACCTAGTTTACAAGATTTAATGTTCAGTGATGATTTATTTTATCCTTTAAGGTCTGAACATGTTTCGGGGCGAAATCTTTGCTTATCCAATGTTCCTGCAAAAAGAGTTCCCCGCCTCCAAATTTGTTGCCATGGATGTAACCTGTCGGTACTTTCCATATTTGGTGAAAGTGACTGATGTGCTACATCATCTGGATCCTCTCAAAGGAATGAAGCCGTGTTTGTCTGTAATGCATGCAAAAGCACACAACACCAAATGTGAGGTAATATATTTGAGTGTTTCTTCTTTTAAAAATTGTAATTACAAAAATTTTAGAAAAGGAACATTACATAATTATCAATAGTCTGAAATGGATCTTCATTATACATTACATTAACAGTGTTGCATAACAAGATGTGCTGACAAAAAAGTTCTTAGGAGTGCAGAACTCCTTTGAATGTCCTTAGCCATGGCAAGCTCATTCTTTTACCACACCATGCATAATGCACATGCATATTTTACATATATTTCTAATAATTTTTTAAAAAAATGTACAGTTTCCATTTTTTCCTAAACCAGCAGACCAGTGTATACTGTGCATTTAATTCACATTTAATTACTTGGTTGTTTATATGTGACAAACAAACCTCTGATTCTTGACCACTGGTTTAGTAGTCTATCAAACTGTTGTTCAAGATGTCCAAATACATGTTTCTAACAACATAAACCACCCAATCGCCCAATCAGAAAAAAGTTACTTAAGGTGGCCATGATATAAATGCAATAAGTAGCAATGTTATCACTACCTTGACAAAACTTCGCAATTCCTTGTTAACCAAATGCACATCTCCCTGCAGATAACTTTGAGTGCAAGGAACCAGGAGGGGGTAGGCACCACGATTGGTGAAGAAGTGGAGCAAGTAAACAGTTTCCTTTCAAGATGTGCAGTAACCACCAAATACATGGCCAAGTCAGGTTTGTGAATATACATGCCTATAAGACTTAGGTTTGTAAGTCTGTTCAACTGTTTCTGGACTGTAGAAAGTATCACATCCTGCTATTTCAGTTGGTTAACTTTCTGATAAGTGCACATACCTTGGAAGCATGCATTTGAATGCTAATTCAGTTTGTTAATTTATTTAATACTTAACAGTAAGAACAGATATGTTAACGGTCCATGCCATGGGGTGGAATGACCGAAAGAGGAACAACCTCCACAGAGCCTTGTCATCAAGATACATCAAGGTTTGTTAGGATTTTCTATCAAGCACTTAGATGTTATATGCATTGATCTTATTGAAATGTTGCCACCTAGTGAGCAGCTATGGCTCAGGAGGTTGAGTCAGTTGTCCACTAAACACAGGCATCTATGGTAACAAGTATGATGTGTTTGTGTTAATGGTTGAATGAGAGTCAACATTGGAATGTTCTATGTACAAGTATAAATATATATGTGTTACTTTACATCTTAAGATTGTTGTCTAATTGAAACATTGTCTGCTTGAAATCATGGCAAAGAACATATCATGTATTGCCTTCTTTTCTTTATGATTCAGTGAGAGAAATACTGAAGCCATGTAAATGAAATGTATGTATGTAAGATTGGAAGCATATATTTTTTTTATTTTTATCCTTGCACAGACATTAAAAAACACAGAGGAGGCAACAGTGACCCTAAAGAAGATGCAGGAACAATGGCAGTGTTCTGATGACACATTGAAACAGTGGGTGGCTCAGGTCAAGGAGTGGGCCAGTACTGGTAAGATTATAGTTGTTATATAAAATTCATGTATTTATATTTACTGTAGGTATTTTGTATTAGGGAAAGACATGATATTAAGGAACTTTTGTGTATTGAGCACTTGTTCTGAAGGCCAGTTGTACCTAACATATTGCAAACTCTCAGCACTGCATGACATCTTCATATTGTACTGGGGCTGGACAGTGTAGAAAGATTACTGACCAACTTGGAATATTATTGTTGTAATGGACACATTTACAGATGGGTCTGTTATCTACATAATAATAGCACATTTTTTGGGGCGTCGGTGTCGCAGCTGGATAGTGCGCTTGGTCAGTGATCAGGAGGTTGCAGGTTCAAGCCCAGCTCCGGGCGACACATGGCAATGTGTCCTTGGGCAAGACACTTAACCCCAAGTAGCTCCCTCTGCTGCGTCAGTGGCGTGTAAATGGGCATGAAAGGGTGTGGAAGTGTTAGCTGATACTGATGGATAACTTACATAGAAACTCTGAACCATCAGTGAGTGAATGTGAGAGTGAATGGGTAAGTGTGACCTGTGGTGTAAAGCAGCTTTGAGTAGTCAAAAGGCTAGAAAGGCGCTATATAAGCTCAAGTCCATTTATCATTTACCATTTTATATAAAACAAAGACAATGAAATGTAACTGTACTGTTTATTTAGATTAATTGGAAAACTTATTTAACAAGTATGTTGATGCACTTTGCGGTAATGATCAGTTTGATTCTTCAACATGATACAAGAGTCACTCAGTATGATAAGCCAGGATTATGTACAGTGAGTAGTGACCCCACAACCCTGTCAAGGACAAGCACTTAAGACAATGGATTCATGGATGTCTGAACAGTCCAGTCCAAGCATCAAGTTAACCCCGGGCACTATTTGGTTAAGTTTAGTTTAGAGATGTTTCATGTCAGCTTTTGATGAGCTATCAAAACCTGGATTAGTTCCGGCTCAAGTCACATTGGAACTGTTCATATTTTGTTTTTCATACCTCTAAATAATAGAAACATTTTTTTATACATTTCAAAAGGAAATCCTATGGTCCCTTCTGGTGAAGTGCCTGGATTGCAGAGCTCCATAGAAACTCTCTTTACCAGCATTTGCCAGAAGAAACACTATCTGTACCGGAAAAATGGTATTTTGAACTAAAAAAAACAGACATAACTTAAATGTTCTGTTAGACCTGTTTGAAAATATATCAACTCGTATAATAATCTCTTTATTTTCAGATCGTAATAAAAAGCGAAAGAACATTGTCCACAAGATCTCCCAGCTAAAACAACGGCTACTTCAAGAGATTGGGAAATACAATCAGTTGCCTGATGCTGTAACTGTAGACGGGGATTTAGTAGTACAGAAACTCTCCAGCAAGTCTGAAGAGAGCGTGATATGGCCATGGCAGGAGCAGAATGCAGGTATTTCTCTAATGCACATTATATTTAATAACTGTCACTCTTGTCAAATGTACTATGAGTAATTTATCATTTTGTTTTATCTGTAATGTCTTTACAGATGGGGTTCCCCTTTTCATCAAAAAGAGGCTTTTTGACCAGCAGATGTTGCTTTCCAGGTTAATGGAGGAAAAGCAGATCCTCTTAAAGGAAATGATGCAGCACTGTCTCTACATCAGGGACTCCTTGGAAAAGGTCCACTCATTGATGGTCACTATTCTAAACCATCATTCAGAAAGTAAGTTCCACTGTGCTCTCATAGTTATTTGTATATTGTCATAGTTACTGTCTGTTCAATGTAGGAAATGTTCATTGTTGTAATAGAAACAGAAGATTCACTGATATCTGTACCATGTTCATGTCACATAGAATGAATGCAAAACATTCCCATATTTACACCTAGCAACCATTCAACATCAGACAGCTCAAGGCGGTTATATTAGAGGGAAAACCAGGAAACATTTTCTCATTAAATATGATCCAGATCAGAATTCTGGTGGGAGCTGCCGTAAATCACCCCCTGAATAACTTGACAGACTCAGACTGGGTCTGTATGCGCCATGTTGGCAGCATTGGGTAAGTGCGGTGACTATTTAATTTTTGACTTTACAACTTCATGGAGGTCCTTGGATGGACCGACCGACATAGCAACCTATAGAGCTGCTGGTTTCAGCAAAATAGACATTAAAATCTCTTTTTCTACAATATGGGACCTTTAAAATTGGGTTAAATTTCCATTAATGACAGCATTTTACTGATGTGAGGCATGATTATTTGCATATTCTCCTCCATTATAAGTCAGAGTATATCTGAGCATTCAGAGAATTATTAAAGCATTCCAAGCAGAAAAAACAAAGAATTTTGAGTTTCCTACTCCAAATTTCAACCTCAAAGTTGCTGTAACTAATTCCTAGTTTTGTAATTCTGATAACTCTTATATGACATTATATTATAGCGCATATTACAGTGAAGTTACTCCAAAAAGTAAAAGGGCAATCTAACATGTTAGGCTAGTGAAATTATTTGTCTAATTGTTGCAACTGGGCCATCAGCTGTCACACGACATGGTATTTATGAGCCGTTGTTTCCCTGTTATAAAATTTGAAAAAACTGCCTCAATACCTTTCCCTCTTTTCCCTTATCTGTACTAATGAACCAACATACAACTGCTATCCACTTGTACAGCTCTCCAGGTTTTAAAAAGAGCTCTGTAGCCTGCTTTGCCTTATGTAATGCTTGTGCTGCACACTTACTGTATGGTTCAGTCTTAGTGTTTTTAGCAGCTAATGCCATCAGACAACATCTGGTGCACACGACCCGCCCAGCAGAAAACAGACACACTTACAGACTGGCTGAGTGGCAGATAATGTTTCAGAAGTTTGTAGGGATTAAAATAGAGCTGAGGGAGTGTGAGCACCACTCCAATTTATCATGTATGCTCAAAACTGCTAGATGTAGGAATTGGTGACTATTTGTTAGCATGTTTGATGATATTAACCATTTAAACAACGATATAGCATTTTTATTGTCTTTAATTCATTTACTGTGCCGCAAGTCAAAAAGTCAATTATTGCAATAGTGTCACAAATATTTTTCTCCTGTGTTTAGGTTGCTTGACTGGGTTCTCAGAGGAGGGGTCCAGAGGCCTTACCTGTGTGCTGAAGAGGCGACTTGAAGATCTCAGAGGACAGAAAAAGACTGTGTTGAACTGCTACAGAGCCATTCTCCATTCTGAGCCAAATCCGTGGCTTGGGGAAGAGGAGGAGAGGGAAACTGAGGAAGAAAGGGACTGGCTGCATGACAGCAGCTCTGATACTGAAGAGGACGATGATGATGGTGCTGCTGGTAGTCTAGAGTTGTGAATGGACTTGAGCCTACATAGTGCTTTTCTAGTCTTTGACTACTCAAAGCAGCTTTACACTGCAGGTCACACTTACCAATTCACATCCATGTTCTATGTTAGTTAGCCATCAGTATCAACTAACACGCCCTTTCATGGCCACTTACACGCCACTGATGCAGCAGTGGGAGCAACTTGGGGTTAGGTGTCTTGCTCAAGGACGCATTGCCATATGTCACTGGGCTTAACCTGCAACCTCCAGATTACTGGCCAAGCATACTATTCAACTGTGCCACCGATGCCCCAAGATATCAACATTTGTGAGATTTAAATTTTGTAGGGCTGTACTAAATGTCATTCTTTACATCTAAAGTTTGAGGTTTTTGAAAGAACTTTGAAATGTCAGTTGTCTTATATCATACAAATATACTGGGAAAAAAATCCTCAAATTGAATGAAATGATTCATTGAATTATAATGGTGTTGGAGCTGGGTAGATATATTGTTGTTATGGTTATATAAATGTTATATATGGTTCTGTTATTTAATGCAGGTATGCGGGCAGGCAAAAAAGCAAATGGCTGGAAAGCATCCGCTTTTTGACCACAGTGGAAAGGTTTTTTGTAAAAAGGCTAAGAGGCAACAAATATGAATTAAGGCAGAATATACCCAAGCTTAAAACATGTTGTGAATTTTGGAAATGATTGCATCTCTTTTTTCAATAAATGTTGACTTTGGACTTCACAATGCTAAGGAGTTATTGGATATGTTTGGATCACGAGTCAGACAAAATCCCACAGCCACCACTGCAATCTAATTCTACAAATATGTAGCCTAATCTTTATCTGAAACTATGAAGCAATACTAGGTTGAAACAAAATTAACATACAGATTCAGAGCGAGTTGGGTGGTCCTCTTTGACCATCCGTAAACTGAATCATTGGCACATCTTGATTTACAAGGCTATACTTGGCCTGCTTCCATCATACTTGAGTAACTGTGTTCATGTGAAAAGATCTGGAAGCTACAGCTTTCGTACTGTGACTCAGTAACAAAATCTTCTCTTGCCCTCTGTCCCAAAAGTTCGTCTTGAAATGGGTAAAAGAAGCTTCAGATATGCTGCTCCTGCAGACTGGAATCTGCGACAAGAAAAACTGTGTCTTGGAGAGCTGGTCTCCCTAAGATTTTTAAATGCAGATTAAAGGCTCTAGAGGAAGATGAAGCAGGCTGTAAATGCTTTGAAAATTTTCTTTTCTGTGACCCTGACTTAACTGGTTGATTTGTCTATATCTGTGTCTGTATTTGTTTTATGTCTGTAACTTTGTAATTGTGCTGCTGCCTGTCTTGGCCAGGACACTCTTGCAAATGAGATTTTTAATCTCAATGAGGTTCTTCTGGTTAAATAAAGTTTCTATCTATCAGATTCAGAAAACTTTATTTATCCCAGAGGACAATTCAGTACATGCAAAAAAAAACTGGGCATTGGAATAATAATTTAGACTCAAATGTCATTGTAAAAATTGATAAGATCATCACATGGTCAATTTAACTCCTAGATGCATAAGTGGGGTCAAAACTGACCCCAGAGGTTGTTTTTTTGCAATATCTTTGTAATTGAAATTTTTTATTGGGGGTTTGGGCGTGCACACCCCTGGGGGTGATCTCTGAGTGCCCGCTTTGCAGAATTTTTTAATTTTTTTTTTTTTTTTGCGTGCTCGTGACCCCCCATGTCATGCTGCCCATTTCGCCCATGCCTTAAACCGCCACTGGTTATAGCTATCTGCAATAAAATTTCACCCGTTAGGTGGCCTATTATACTATTATTGGTAACTCAATGATATTATAAGTGTGTGTGTGTGCGAATGAGTGTCTGGTACATGTGTGTATGAGTATACCTGTGCATGTACTTATGCAGCTACATATTGATTCATATTCTGTCTGCCAAAAAAAAACATTTTTTTATGTTCTTATCTAGAGTGTATGATGGTTGCTAGAATGCTTGCTAGAATTCTTTCAGACCTTGCTTTAGAAATGGTCCTGGAAGATAAAGAACCTATCATAGGGTTTGACTCAGGATCTGACATCTCAGATGAAGAGGACCAATTAGAGGACCCAGACTATTGTCCACCTGATGTTGTGAGGCCACCTAGAAATCAACCCCCACCCATGAGCAACATCCGTCAGACACAGATGAGTCTTCTGATGAGGCCTCTGAAGAGGAAGAGGAAATGGAAAGGCCTATTGTATCCAACAGAATGAGCCGTAAGAAATCAATATGTAAACATGAAATCATTCTCATGTTGGGATCATTTTTGGATGTTTTTACCTTCCTCAAAGCTGTTTTTGGATAAAAATGATTATAAAAAGTGATAAATGAACATGTCAAACATGAAATAATTCTTTTGTTGATTAAAATATAATCATCTTTAACCAAAATTAATGAAGAATCTTAAGTTTACAGCATAAAACAGAGTCTTTCTAATTGTAATTTTTGACCTCACTCATGGAACAGTTAAAGGTATTGGTAGGTATTGCATCTAAGGGTTAAGAGATATGTGTACAAAGTTAACGTTGCACACAGACAGGTATTGGCACTACAATATACTATAATCTTGATGGTCTAGGACCTTCCTGTCAGCCTGGGCAAGGGGATACAGGGGCCTCTAAACAGCCATATTAAGGTAATGGGGAAATATTTGTAAGAAACATTATGTAGCTTATTAGGAAATCTGGGTCTAAACTGGTCCAAATTGAAAAGTATGACTGTGTATAAGACAAGCACCAATATCTTGAACACATTTGGCCACTAATTATCCCTTAAGACATATTTGAAAGATTTGTATCCAGCTTGGCCCTAAAAGGCTCTTCGAAAGTATGCCTGAAAGAGCATAGGAATGGAGCAACATGAAAATTAAACTTTGTCGTAGGACAACAGTTAAGACATCGTTGGAAAGGTCTCGACCTACAGAGTAACATATGTCAGTATGGAGATTGTGGGTGGTTCTTGCTCCATAGGGGTGCCCTTTGAACCTTGACCCTGAGACATTTTTGAAGGCTCACAGGTCAGCAACAAAACATGCTACAGACATGGGGTCAACAGTTTTGGAAAGCTCTTGACCTCTACTACCATAACCGAAGGCATACCAATAGGGGGCGCCACTGAGTATGGTCAAAACCTGAAAAAAATATGTTTTCACCCTTTTACCAATCAGAAAATATATTTTTAACCAAACCAGTCACTTTCCTACCCCACTAAACATATAATAACCTTGTTAGGTCCCTGTTCCCAATTTTACACAATAGGGAAAACACATCTGAACTACAAACATGGCGCAGTACCTCTCTATTCTGTAATGTAACCGCAATTGCATCATGGTCCTTATTGTAGTTCTTGAATCGTTCTTCCGGGGTAGGGTTAGGATTGTGACATTAGGGTTCAGAAAACATATATCTGCATATATTTTTCAGCAGAAAAAAATAATTTAACATAAAGGATCATACCGTGAGCAAATATATGTTTTAAAACATTAACATATAGATAATTTGTACTGTTGCAGCCATAAATTAGCTGATCTGTTTTGCAGACGAAAGAAGGGTGTGTTCAAGGACAGAACGGATTAAGCAACGTTTCAAAAGAGAACTTCAACGCCTCGTCCCTCGATCTGGTTTTGTATTTAATAAAGTGGTAATGTTGTTTATAATATATATACGTATAATGTGTTGCCAAATTAGACGGTACAGCTCAGTGCACCAGCAATCAGATGTATTAAAAATAACCTTCAGCAGCTGCTGGTAGCTAACAGTATTCTACTTGGCTCCTGAACATACCCCAAAGGAGCTAACGTAAACGTAACGGTACAAGGTTTTGCACTTCGGAAAAATGTATGGATTTATAATCCATGATTAATTCACACAGGGAAGGTGCTATATAACAGTTGCATAAGATTTGGAAGTATAGAATATACAAAAAATAAATAAATAAATAAATAACAATAATAATAATACTGCGGCGCATAGTCTTGAATCTCATGGTAACAGCGAGGATGACGCCACGCACGGTTGCCACAGCACTTTCTACACACTTTGGCCTGATAACTATATCTTTCTTCATACCCCGAGTTCATCCTATTGACATTAAGATTCATGTGAAGGTGCTTATGTCATCAAATACATTAATACCATACTGTATTATCTCATCCTGCATACAATGCCACTTGATCCCATAACTGTCACTTTGACTTGTCACTGTATCTTGTCACTTACTCCTACTTGTGTTACAGATGTAGCCTATTTACCTCATAATTTTATTTACTGATCTATACTTATTTTTATCCTGTATTTACTTACTTGCTATTTTGTCTCTGTACTCTCTGCAACATCTGATTTTTCTCCCTGTGGTTCAATAAAGTATGATCTTATCTTTTTTTAAGGTTTTTTGGGGGGAGCTTTTTATGCCGTTAATCAGATAAGAGAGAGGACAGTGGATAGAGTAGGAAATGGGGTGAGAGTGGGGAATGACATGTGGGAAACAGGCCACAGTATGAATTTGAATCCAGGCCATACACTTGAATGCGAATCTCATGGGGCGCAACATAAACCGTTAGGCCATCTATGCCCCAAAGTATGATATCTTAAATCAAAAATTCAAGCAACTATTGTGTAAATAAAGTTTTCTAATTACACTAAAATGAATGTTACAAAAAAATGTTTCTAACCATGTCATTTATAACATGAGATGCTTCATTGTGAGGTTGTATAGTCTCAAATGAAAACTTACCTCTCACTTCTTGAGCTGCAGATTGTGATCAATGACAATCAAGACAATCTGATTACTTAACGTTCAATCTTAACATATTTAATAAGCAGCCTCAAACACTAAATACACTCAATGGAGTAAAATCAGGCATTTAATTTAAATGTTGATTCAGTATACAACATGGCCCATTTTTCCCACTATATTTCTGCTTAGATGGTCAGCAAATATTGTCTTGTAATCCTCCAGTTCAGTGCAAACAAAAGCCTCCCGTCATAACACTAAGCACATCTCTATAAAAATCAGGTAAAATCTTAAATGATACATAGTAAAAAACAAACATTTATCAATGTAGAGACAACTCACATAATTAATCTGACAAAAAAAAATTCAGTACAAAACAAAAGGAAAACGGCAGAAAATCAAGAAACTATTTTGTAGACACATGTAAACACAAGTTTATAAACTTTATTTAACAAAAAACATTGGCATGTGGCTTAGGAGACAGTTTTGTTCCACTGGCACAGCCTAAAGTGTAGTATTGGTGGTTAAATCCAAGGAGATGTTTTGTTGAGGTTCCCAGGATGGAGGCCAGACCTTTTTGCTGCAACAAAAAAAACATTTTGTTTTTTATACATTTCAGCTGACATAGACAAGACATGTAAAAAGACAAAAAGCTCATCAAAACTGAAAATAATCTTATATAACTACAAAAAAGAATTCTGTGGTCATTATATAATTATACAAATTCAAAAGTAAAACTATATGATTTATATTTATGTCAACTAACCCTCTGAAAATTAAACAATGACTTAAAACAAACCTGCAAAGCACTGTACAATGTAATACAGTGCATCTTTGAGATAATACAATGTATATGTATGCTATTCAGCATTTGTATAAATTGATATGATTTTCTTTATGGTCATGTTATGGCACCTCACAATTTTTCATTTTTCCATTACTTACCATGCAGGGCATGGAAGCCAGTTTACAAGGACTTCTTTTTGACCCTTGAATAAGAACAGAGGCTATAGTTAAAATCGTAAAACTGTATAAAAAAGTTCTAAAGAATACATCTACTATTCTATACAGTGGCACTAGACAACTATGACACCAGGTCTTGGCACTGAAGTACCGGAATTTTTTGACTACAAGCTGCTACTTTTTTCCCACGCTTTGAACCCTGCAGCTTAAACAATGATGCAGCTAATGTATGGATTTATAACATTACATTTAGTGTAGTCACATGAGATTTAATTAGAAGTTAAAAAAGCTTTATGTGTAACATCTTTCTGTGTAAATATCTCATGTTACAACGTGGACAGTGCCAGATCATGTGAGCGGAGTGGGGCAATGAAATTTCCCACTCCTTGCTCACAGAGCTGTTCCTTGCGCCCGCTCGTCCAATCAGAAGGGATGCACATTGCATCCACGTTCCACTCAAACTTCTACCCGCTCCACTCAAATCGCTCACCGCTCACTCTACGAAAATACAGAAGCCCATTTCATTCACCAGATAAAAAAAAATTAGAGGACTAAAAGTGACCTGCACTGAGGTCTGAGAGCTTTTGCACTGTCTGCAGTGCTGATCCGGTCCATTTGTCAGGACAGCGCAGCATTATGTCTCATTCCACAGCCGTCTGTGTGACTGCAGCAGCTGTTGAAGGAAGTTCTCTTGAGTCACTACTAAATCGATTGGATGCATTTCAAATGCATGTATTTGTAACCATGAAGCATCCCGTGTTAGTTCAATTGCTCCTGCAGAAAGACAGCCATATCCAGCACGTCAGACTGGGCTTTAGGCCTGAACAACCCGAGCAACTTGAGATGCCTCCGCATTGTTGACATACTAATTTTAACACCATCCTCATTTTTTAAAAACATCAGTATTTCCCAGTGTCTTCAACCAAGAGGACCGTAATAGCAGATTAACTGCGATAGCGCCATCATTGCCACTGTGAGAGAATTTACAGACATTTCTTTATTAATTACGAGATAAAGTGTCGAGGTTATTGACGAGATTATTGTCATCCATTCATCCCACAGGAGTAGTACATTTGTATGACCTCTTAGCATCCTTTTGAAGTATTTTGTAAACTCCATGATGGAGTTGTCATCATCCAATTTCTGACAGAAAACAGTGTGGGTGGCTGAGCAATTAATTAGACTATACATGGATGTATTTTGGGTGAGACATGCTTCAGATGCAAGGTTTGAAAGGTACTGGAGGGAAATTGGAGTGGGAGGGAGCAAAAAGTAAGGTGACGCTCCAGCTTTTTAGAAAAAAAGGACTTCTGCGCTCTGGCAAAAGTCCTTCCACTCGCACTCCCAATCAGCTCCGCTCACTGGACACCTGTGGCTTGTAGACAAATGTGGCCTATATATGTACAGTTTTTTTTTAAATTTAGTGGGTGAGGCTTATATTCAGGTGTGCATAATAGGCCGAAAATTACAGTATTAGTGTTTTATGTCATTTCAGTGAACTTATAGTCACTTGACACTCATTTACATTTATTTACTACTATTCACCTTTTTTCCATCAAGCAGGATGGAAAATGACAGAGGGCACACCCCCCATTCTGCAACCATGACTGTTAGCCACCATTCATAGACCATGTTTACATAAATACTCAGTCCCCAGTTACTAACCTTTCTTTCACGATGCTTTGATACAAACTGCACCGGAAATACCTCCAGGTCATTGTGGTATGAGCAATCTGTAAATTAGATTAAAGAATAATATGTATAACTAACAATGCTGAAGAAATTAACAACATAATATGCCCATTTTACAGAAATTCTTTCATTCATTCATTTATTTTCTAACCGCTTATCATGTTCAGGGTCACAGGGAGCTGGAGCCTATCCCAGCTGTCTTTGGGTGAGAGGCAGGGTACACCCTGGACTGGTCTCCAGTCAATCACATGGCTGACAGAGAGACAGACAACCTTTCACACACACTCACACTAACGGGCAATTTGGAATCACCAATTAACCTAATGAGCATGTTTTTGGACTGTGGGAGGAAGCCGGAGTACCTGGAGAGAATCCATGCATGCATGCATGGGGAGAACATGCAAACTCCACTCAGAAAGGCCCACCTTGCCCGAACCAGTATTCATACTGGCGACCTTCTTGCTGTGAGACAGCAGCGCAAGACGTGAATTATTCTTCATTATTTTTCTATTCATAAAAGACCTTATCTCTTATGTATGAGTCATGACTTACTGTCTCATAATTACAGACACATTGTCTCAAAATTGTGAGATCATAAGTCATAATACAGAAACAAGGTCTCATAGTTTTGCTTTTGTGAATGCAGTGTTCCTCCACACATTTTGACACCAATGTCCTGAAAAAGATTCTTATTCTGCAGTGATTTTGTCTCATTGTGTTTCTATCTGGAATACCCCTTAAACATATAGACTACAGTCTCACTTCACAAATGCCCTTGTCACTGCAAACATATTGTAGGCATATAGAGAAATGCATGCAGACAGATAGATGCAACATGGTGTTGCAAGCTGCTTTGTTTGACCCTTTGTCTTCACCAGGAAGGCATAACGTGTATGTGATTCACACTACTGCCCAAGATCTCAACTACTCTGCAGACATACAGTATAACTAAGCAGTCAAGCTTGCTTTTTCATGGTGGAAACTCTTTTTGGATTTTCAACACTTAAACACAGGCATGTTGGTGGGCAAAAACATTTCCCATGCACTCCCCATGTGCTCCTAGAATACCTACACTGAGTACCGCATACATCAATGTTTCACACATTATGTGCATTTGTCAAATGTGTTCATTATATGCATACTAAAAAATAAATACATTCGATAACATACCTGATCAACTGTAACCGTTTTTATCTGAACTTTAGAGTCAAATACGAAAACACAAAAATGTTCACCTACCCTCATCTTTCCTTCTTCTACCTTTACCACGTTTTTTCCCAGTGATCTTGACATCAGACCTGCGAGGACATGAAACACATTCTGCAGTGTTGTACAAAACATTTTTTGACTCCACACAATGTCCTGTCTACATAGTGTCTATGTCTGCGGAAACGCAGAAGGTTCTGTGAAAAGAATTCCCCCAAGAAGACAATGCAGTCTAATGTCTAAACATCATAGTCCATAGCAATGTTAACATGTGGTAGTCTACCTGTAAACATCTAAAAGATTAATGACACCATATTGGTTGTACGTTTTGATTCCTGTAGTGGTCAGTCTACAACTTTTAACAACTCAAGGCTTAAAGATTCAACAACTTGAGCTGTACATCCAGTGCAGATTGTTAATGATAATACAGTGTTATATATAGATAAAAATACACCACATCATCTCAATACAACTGATAAATCAACTAGATAAATGTATTGTAACATATGGAACATATGTTTTATGTTTGCATAGGAACGAGTATGAGAATTGATTTCTCTGACATTGCATTGCCGCCATTATAGTAGTAATATAGTACAGTAGTATTAATATGTTGTGTCTCAATACAATATCCTTGATATATTGTAGTATCCTCTTCATAGACTACATGGGAGTAGGTGACTACCAATCCTGGTCAGCTGTGGTCCTTTGGGCTGACCTAAGATAAAAGATTATTAGTAAGAGGTACTAATGTAACCAGCAGGACACCATAAAAAGTGATCCCTGACCTCTGATGGAAAACGGCTTGTTAACAGCAAGCAACTTTAATCAATGTCACAGAAAAAAGTCACTGTTGCTGTCACTGTATTCTTGGTAAAAAATCCTATAAATAATAAACTGCAATGGCAGA
>JBAMNC010001938.1:0-38148 GCA_037902135.1 Cetoscarus ocellatus
TGTCACATAAAATCCGTTTTTCTTATCCATAATGTTCTAATCCATCCACCCCTCCGGTGGATTTCACAAGTGACGCTATGAACAATATACAACGCTCCTTTTTAAACGGTTGTCAACAATATCACTTTCAGGCACCCACGAGTTAAATTTCTCAGGGCCAACCCAGGCCACTTCACCAGAACAAGACACATTCCCCCGAATAGTTTTTCCTACATAAATATTGTGTCTATTTTAAAGGTTTTTTCTTTTATCATTAATACTGCTTGCAGCTCCTGCTCATAAAAAGATCCTTTTAATAACTCGCCTGTGCACAATCAGATAGTTTATATACAGGGAGGGGTCCCTCGCTATACACTCAGTTATTTTAAAATATCCATCTGTTAAAAGTCCTGCTCATATCCTTTTCTAAATTTTCCACTAAATTTTGATATTCTTACCGTATCTCCTATATTGAATTTAAAATCCGGGAATGTTTTTTTACTAGGTTTTGTCTTTGTACAGGTTAAAATGTACGTTTTTTTCATTGTCTTTATTTACATCTGCAGGAGCATTTTTATAGACCTATGATAAGACTTGTTGTAAGCCCTCACAAGATCTTGAACAACATCCACATATTTACGTGAGTTAACAGATGTGAAGTATCTCCACATGCGTGCTTTGAATGTTCTATTGAAGCGCTCAACTACACTGGCCTTAGTCTCATTTGATGTTGAAAAATGTTTAATTTTATATTGCTTTAATAGCTGTTGAAAATGTTTGTAATAAAATTCTGTAAATTCTGCATCTGTCTGAAGTTTTTTAGGGACCCTACCTTCTCTTAGTATGTCTTTGAAGGCGTTTGTAACTGCCAGCCCTGATTTATTTTTAAGACATCTAACCCATGCATATTTAGAAAACACATCAATACATGTTAATAGATATCGGATGTTATTATTCTCTGCCTCATATTCACTCATGTCAACCAAATCTGCCTGAAATTGTACGTCTAAACCGTGAACAAACACTCTGTTTCTTGGAAAATTTTTAGCTGCCCTGGCATGTAGAGTATAGGTGTCTTGCCCCAATAAATACCTTTTAACCTCGGATACAGAAGGTGAGTGCCCTGTGGTTTGTTTGGCAGCATTATAGAGTTTACACACACTAGCTAAAACCCCTGGATGTGATGGGTCATAATAAATTCTCTGTAACGTCTTATCCATGGTGGAGAAGAAACACAAATGATTGCATAAAGGTTTTACCACACCTTTTTATTAAAAAAACACGCACACACACTATAATCAAAAAGTATAAAATAGCCTATTTAAAAAAACAGAATGGTCTCGCAAGCAATCACACACAATTTCTACAAAAGTCTCATCGTCCTCCACTCCTTTCCAGTAGTTGTACACAGAACAAAGCTGTGCATACAGCGCAGTGTTGTCACCCCCGATCGATTTATACATTTCTTTGATCTTGTCCGCAATGTCATGTGGTGATTCATCCAGGTCATCGAACACAGTTGTTGCTACTGCTTGTGTGGCGGCGATACTGGGTGACTCAGAGTTTAGGTGAAAAAAATACAAAACAGCCTGAATAAGCCTGTCGTTCCAGGCTTTACTGTACACGTCTGTGAAGGTGATGCTCCAGAATTCCTCAGCTGGCTCGTGCAAGCAGGTGTGTTGCTTCTGGCTGGGGTGCTGTATGCGACATCAATAGCACGTTTCCTGCCATAATTCGGCAATCATTTCATTGTACAGGTGGTACACAACGGCTTTTACACAGTCGTAAAAGCAAGGCGATGGGGGCTTGTTCTCCTTGTCCTCCTCCTCCTCCTTCTCCCCCTCTTCCTCCTCCGCGCCCTGGACACGGGATGGTTTGAGCAATGATGGAGATGCAGGAGGTGTGACAATCACATGCAGAGCAGGACCCTGGGGGGAGGCTGGAGGGGGTGGCGGCGAAAAGGACCTCTGCTCAAGCACTGGCTCCAAATCTTTAAAATCAGGAACACAATAAAAATTAGTGATAAACACAAGTGCATTTTTTTTTCTTAAAAAAAAAAAAAAACATATTAATGATCCAAACCCACCATTTAGTTTTCGATGTGTCTGATGATTTTAGGTCGACACAGGGTATTGTGGAAAGTAGCCGGCGCACTATCCGGCACATCATCGAAAAAAAAGGCGCTTTCTAACCCCCTCATAACAAGAATTGACTCTGTCTGTTTTGATGCCCTTGTCAATTTCTTTAAACAACCTCTGCAAAGGCCCCCAGTCACGCCACTGAATGAAAAAAAAGGTTTTAAACCATAAGTCAGATTCCTTCTGAGTGAGGGGGTAAGGCTGCATTCTCCAATCATCCCTCCCTCTCTCAGAGATCAGCTTTTCTCTGTCCTCACAAACACGTAAAAAAATAAAATCTTCTGGACATCTGCTGAAGCGGTCAGTTTCAACCCTGAATATCTCAGGGCCTACATCGCTCCCCCACTGCGCCACATACAAGGACTCAGGAAAACCACACAGCTCGAGGTCTGTACAGACTTCAGCCCGACACAGCCTCCAGTCTTTCACAGACATGGAGCAGTCTACAGCTACGTCTTCTCCTGAATCCCCGCATGCAGAGCAACACACACTTATTGTAATTCTACCAAATGCGTATTTTACAGAATATGCATACCCGGCATCACCAATGTAGTTAAGCTCTAGCTGGGCAGGCTCTGCCGAGGTGGTAGACCGCTGGCCTCTCTTTTTACGGGGGGCAGCATCCACACAAAGGTCAAAAGGACGGGGCATGGAAGGCATACCTCCAGACGCAGCATTAAAGTGAGGGTCCAGAAGAAATCCGCTACCAGTAATGGTTGCTTAGCGAGTGGTAGATGTGGAATTTGCAGCCGCGTGCAGGAATTTCACCCAAAAAAATCAGGAGTTGAGAAAAGTCCGCCAAAAAAATTAGCAGCAAAAATAGCAGCAGCAGCAGCAGCAGCAGCAATGCAGAAAAATAAAAGACAGGGGGCAGCACCAACAAGTGACAGAGGCCTGTCGTCACACCGCAAGGATGAGGGGCACAAAGACAGCTAATCCTGAAAATATTTGGTTATATCAATGCAAGAAACACTAAACACTCCTCTCTAAGGACAATAAAAAAACACGTCATCACATTCTCATTGGGTCTTAAGTCATAAAAAATACAATAAAACTAATACTTGAAATCTATTGGGTCACACACTCCTTTAATGACACACCCCTGATGACATATACCTGAGGGCACACCCCCTGAAGTCACAGCCTCCTAAAACCCTCCTACTAGACTCCACACCTGTCGTGTGTCACATGACACATGATTTATGGTTTTATGACTTTAGAAGAGGGGGGGTCACAATCCCCCCTCAAACATGCCCATTATATACTACTCCCATCTTCAGGCAGCAGTGTTGCTCAGTCCAAAGGGCTTGAACTGGGGACCAGAATATGTCTGGTTCAAGTCCCGATCAAAACAAACTTAGAAGTTGGTTTGGTAGCTGGGGAAATGCAAGCTGACTCCCTGGGTCACTGCCACCGTTTTAGCAGCTGAAAGGGGTTGGTGTCTGAGGGTGAAGGGTTTACGCCCTTACATCTTTAACCCTTTAAAGCCTGAAAACACAAATTATAGCCAGAAAATTCTAATTTTTTGGAGATGAAATGTTTATTTCACTTTCTACTGAAATCCAAAACAATCTAAAATTTCCAGAAAATTTAACATGTATGTTTTTTGTATCTTATTTGATACATTAGGTGTTTCTGGCAACTTGAGGATGTTTTTATCATTTATCTGATTGTATTCGGATGTTTTTTTTAGTGATTTGTTGATCATATTGATTGGATAGAGGTATCATAAAAGTATGTATCAAATATGATAAAACAGGCTTTAAGGGGTTGAACTATATCGCATGTAAACACCTATAAATAAAGTAAGGTTAACGTTGCTGGTGGTGCAGACGAGTCAAATGGCAAAGTGCTGACCCAGCAGTTGCTCCCACATCTGACCTGAACCTATCTGCTGATTGCTAGGATAACACACCATGTCACAAAGCTAAAATCATCTCAAAATAGTCTTTTAAACATGACAATGAGTTCACTGTGCTCAGCGCCCTTCACAGTAATCAGATCTCAGTCCAACAGAGCACCTTTGACATGTGATGGAATAAGAAATTAGTATAAATAACAGGGTGGCTTACATTCCTTCATTTAGACCATGACAGTAGTGCCCGCCTGCTACATTATCTGATTGACTAAATGAATGTGATTGACAGAACAATCAACCAATCACCTGCTGGATATGCTTTGAAAGGTTCTGCCCATTCTCAAACACTTTTTATGGACTTTTGCCCTGATGGTCTAGTGAAATATACTGAACATTCCACTTTTACAGTAAGTTTAAAGGTTTATTAGTACAGAACATTAAAGGAGAAGAACTACAAAGTAACATACATATTTTAAAAGTCAAATGAAAGAGATACAACAGAAAAAAATAATAGCAGATATAGAGGTAAAACAAACAGAACAGTCCAACAAATACGTAGGACAGCATTGGTTGTATGCAATGATAACAGGGCAAAATCGATAACAATAATGATGATATAAAATAAACTGATCCTGATATCTGCAAAAAAAGATTAAAATGGCTTGGATGTAGTGAGTTCCTGTTGTCACGTTGCTATAACTTAGCTTGCTACTTTGCACCCGGGTGTAGCATTAGTGTAGTGATGCTGATTTATTTCATGAGTTAAAAGTAACTTAGGCCCCGTTTACACGACAACGTTGTCACCAGAAAAGGAGAGGTTTTTCCTTTGTGTTTTTAAAAGCACTCCGCGTTCACATGGATGAGTGAAAACTCCTGAAAATGCTGTAGTGTGAATGCCAGGCCAGTTGTTATCGATGTAAGTTTGTAGTGAAACAGTAGTGTTACAACATGTGTATTCTTTCCGGTGAACACAAACTTTTCACAATCAACAATGACAAGTGGACGCATGAAGACGCAGGAGTTTCTAGTCTGGTCAATAAATCTGTCTGGATATTTTTGTCTGGATAACAAACGGAGCACCATAAGCAGTACACATTTTGCTCAGTAGACAGCCGATGCTGTTGTTGTTGTTGTTCCTAGGTTCACATGCAACCTTCATCTGAAAGAGTACCACGCATGTGCTGCATGATTTCTGATTACATGGAGATACCAAAACGTTTTCAAGATTTTTCACTTTGGTACAAGAGTTTGCGTATTCAGACAGTCCAGGCACCTTTCTTGTGCACACGGAAGGTGCAAATGCAACAAAAACTCTCTGTTTTCGGCCATTTTCATGGTCATGTAAACGGGGCCTCCGCTCATTCTATTTTACAAGCACAGTTGCAGCTGCTTCAATTTTCCCCTCCCAGCCAAATGCCGGGCGAGTTCCATCCAATTACCAGCCAACTTCCAGCCTCTGGGAAACTAAACAGGGATTCCTTTTTGGTTTGTTTTTGTCCTAAATTCCTGTACATACCGGCATTTTCCATGCTCAAACTGTTCATCTATGTATCCTATAGAATACAATCAGAAAGGGTTATCATGTTGTCTACCATGTAATTACGTTGGATCTGATAAGGGTGCACAGGTCCGAGCACTTTCCCGTCATGGGTCAGCCAAGACTCTGCTTACGAAATTTATGTTGCTCCATCTATAGTTTGCCCATCACATGTCGCGGGGGGTTGGAGCCTATCCCAGCTGAGGGTACACCCTGAACCAGTTGCTAGCCAATCACAGGGCCACACAAAGGAACAAACAACAATTCACATACTAGGGCAATTTAGATTCACCAGTTAATCACAAGCATGTTTTTGGTCAATGGGAGAAAGCCACACTGCCGAGAGAAAACGTGCAAACTGCACTCAGAAAGGCCCTGACAGACACGAGGAATCGAACCTGCAACCTCCTTACTGTGAGGCATGAGCCCACCTGCTGGCCGTGAAGTCATCCTAGCTTCTTCACATGTCTTTGTGTTAGTGCTGGGAGCTGAAAAGGACTTTTACATCTTTGTACTGATTTTTAATGCACATTTTCCATAAGGTCCCATTTTTCATTTGGCTGGAGTGATTTAAGCCTGTAGCATGTGCTCAGAGGGCCTCATGATGTTCTATCTAAAGCACCAGCATTTCTCAGGCAAGAGGAACTGATCATGTGTACATTGTTTCCATAAAAAGACATTCAACCTGACTGGCCAATCAGATTCAAAGACTCCCCTCTGAAGAGTGGAAACGAACAGAGATTGTGAGCATTCATCACAGCAATCAAAGAACAATGACAACCTCAACCTGTGCTCTATTTTTCATGTGCCTCTTTGTTTCACATGCTGGTAAGTTTCCATTTTACAATACATCACAATATGAGCAGAAGCTTATTTTTGCTCTCTTAATGGTTCTGCTTTATTTTAACAAATCTTTGTAAAATGTGATTGTCTTTGTTGCTTAGTTTCTGCAGCTCAAAAGACATCTTCAGAGGATTCCTCCTCACATTTTGAATTTGTCAGTGTGGGGGAAAATGTGACATTGCCATGCACGTGCCAGGATGAAACTGTGGTGATGTTATACTGGTTATAAACAACTTTTGGACAGGCCCCACAGCTGATGTCTACCTCCTATAAGGAAAGTATGGACAGCTCTCAAAACCAGTTCAAAGACAATCCACGTTTCTCAATAGATACTATAAGACAAAAAATATGAACTGAAGATTTCCTACTTTGGAGCTGCAGATTCAGGGACTTACTTCTGCATGGGAGAACACTTTGACTAAAGTTCACTTTTGCAAGAGCACAACCGTGAATGTGAGGGATTTGGATTCGATATCAAAGCCATTGTCCATCAGTCCATGTCCGAGGACCACCAAGCCGGAAAACAAGCAAAATCTGAGCTGTGCAGTCCACTCTGGGACCTGTGAAGGAGAACACAGTGTTTACTGGTTCAGAAACTCTGAGGATTCCCATCCAGGACTCATTTACACCCAAGGAGGCAGGAAAGATCAGTGTGTGAGAAAACACAACCCTATGACACGCACTTGTGTCTACAATTTGCAATAAAAGACCCAAATACTCCTCATCGAGGGCTCCGACAATGCGCTGTTGCATCAAGTGGACACATACTGTTTCGGAGATGAGACCAAGCCGGTCTTAAAAAGGTATTTGCTTTTTATCTTAAGGTTGAACAGTATCAAGAAGGTTTCTTTTAATAAAAGGAAAATCTCCTGTCATTAAGCACTCAGTATTTGAAGTTAACATAAATCCAGTGGATCAGTAAAGTACGACTATCTAAGGGTCCATAAAGCGAGCAGTCAGATCGTGACGGATCTTTTCCATGGTAAAAGATCTTTTCCATGGTAAAGTTAGACAAAATAAACTAAAAAAAATTTCTATTTGATACAAAAAATATAACCCTCTGACAAAATAATTTGTGAACTTTTTTGTAAGCATACCGGGGAAAATAACATGTAATAGTAGGTTTACTGGGGAAACATCTGTGCAAAATAAAGGAAGATGAGAAAACTGAGGGTAAAAGGACTTCCATTCAAACTGTGACTGAGATATTTATGAGGTTATTTTCAAGATTATGCAAAGTTTATTAAAATAGAACACCAACATAAATAACATTTTTGCTAATTGAGTGTGTTTTAAAAAGAAGGAAATGTGAGGACTTATTTTGATAAAATTTCAGCGAACACTTCTGATTTTTATTTACCAAATCTAGACTCAAATATTAGAGTGTAAACAATCTCTAAATGTGACCTGAGACTAAAAATGAAATGTCTTTTATTTCAACACCAGTTTATAGTCTATTGCTGTTTGAAGTTTGACACACAGAACATCAGTTTACATAAATTATTCATATATATTGACTTCAGCAAACAAATTTGAAACACTTAGGAAAAAAATCTATTAATATGGAGCGTCGATTGTCCATCAGGCATCAGAGCGTATATCTGCAGATTCAAGTGAAGAAAAGGACAAAATCTATTACATATAATGGACTTTGAAAACTAGTATTGATTTCAGTCTAAACATATCTCCAACAAATACAAGTATTTATTCAAACTGTGCTTTGATTTCATTCTGTCGAACTTCATTAAGTAATCAAAATATTGATAGTGTACTAATGAAAATCAGCACCTCCATTAAATAGCTTTTCTGATGTTAGAGAAAAACATTGACTCAAGTAAGACAAATATGTTAGAACCTGTGAGGACAAAAAATTTACCAACATGTCTTAAATTGATTTTGACTTGAACTAGAATAAAAACTATCTGACCTAAAGATCCAAAAACTAAGAGCAAAGACTGAGTCTGAAATCAGGAGAATTTCAACATTGGATTACAACCTGTCTCTATTTGAACTTTAGCACACAGTACATGAGTTTACATAAAGTCAGAGGATCAGTAAAGTATATTTATGTGGCTCTATTATCCTCATTAATACAGACTACCAGTGTCCCTTAGGCATGAATCAGAGCTGTTTCAGAAGACAAAGTTCATAAAGATTTGTTGCCCGTTGTTATTGATTTTCAGCAAACAGAACATCAGTGAACAAAAGTGAAGAGATTTATTTCTAGGTGAGGGTACAGTTTTGGACTGTCCATTGTCCATTAAGCAGGAATCAGAGCGGAATATCAGAGATTCCAGAGAGGATGATGGTCCAGTAAATGTTTAAACCAATGATACATTTATCAAGTAAAAATTGTACGATGACCACCTTTTTTCATAACAAATTGTAACATTAAATGCAAGTGTGCCTTTATTTTCATTCATTTTTTAGAGTGGATTAAATTATTTATGATATATTACTAAAGATAATTAACGCGTCAATATTAAAATTTGGCCATGTACATTTGTTTTAAAAGGGAAAGTGAGTTGACTAGTGTAATAACAAAAATGTAATAACAATAATGAGCCGAAGATGTATCAGTAATTTTAAATGAAAATTAAGAAAAATCATCAAAAGAGTGGATTACTTTTGTCAACTTCACAAGATGAAGAAAATATAGTTTTATCAGTTTATTTTTCAGAAGTGCTTTCAGAATTGCCAGTGTAAGAAAGAAGAAGTTAACTCTCACATCATTTTGTTTTTTATTTTGAGAAATTAATTTAGCTTAAAATGAGAAAAAAAATGAATAAAGGGAACAAGTCAAAAAAATAAAACAGTGACTGGTTTTGATAATAAAAAAATCATCTGATTTTTTTTTGGCTTTTTCAACCTTAAAATAGACTTAAATATCAGAAAGCAATTATTATCCAATGTGACAAAAGCCTCGTTTCCACCAGAGGGTTCAGTTCGTTAGTCTCGGTACGGCTCACTTTTTGTGGCTTTTCCATAGCCTAAAACCGGGACAGGACCACTTATTAGCGACAGTTCCGTCCTACCTTTTTGGGACCCTTCTGTTGGGGTGCCAAGCATACCGATCCGACCCCAGAAGGTGGAGCTAGAAACACTGCAGCCCGTTGATTGGTCGAAGGGAGACGTCACTTCCCGTGGGACAGCGGTAATAAAGAACAACACAGCCCCACCATGTTTAAAATCTCCACTCGTCTAGGTGAAGATAACTCTCAAGGCTTTTTTGTTGAAAATGGCATCAAGATCGAGCGTCCCATGGTCTACTGTGGAGGTGCAGACCTTCCTCAGTATTCTCGGTGAAGAGAATCGTTTGCTCTTTGTTTACTGTGTCGCGTTTTCTTTTTCGTTGTATTTAATAGCTGGGTACACTGTGTCGCGCTGCTATGACGATCATGCAATCGACTTCCGGCTGACACACCGGCTACCAAGTAGGGTACGGCTGGCTGTGGAAACACAACCAGGATCAGGCTATCCCTGAGCCAAACCGTGCCGATCCATACCAGACCACTTGGTGGAAACAGGGCAAAAAGGTGTTATGAATTTTTCCCCTAAACTAAGAATAAGTCTGAACAGTAAAGGAACATTAATCAAACAATAAATACAAAAATATATAACCAATATTTAACAAAATAAAAATAAACTAAAATAATTAAAATTTAAAAAAAATGAAGAGGCACTTATGAGAGTGTCCATCAGAGTTTGATGTGTTCATTGACACTGTGGACATAATTTGAGAACTACTGGGTCTGTCCCTTTACCCTTTTAAGTCATTTTCACGTTCAGTTTTCCAAGGCTTTTTTCCAATGCAATTATTACTGTCATTTTCACCTTCCACATTTTTACCGATTAGGAGTTTTGATTCCATAATTCCTTGATGATTATAATGGCACAAGTTGTCAAGCTGGTAGTTTAGACTCTGAATGAGAATTTATTTTTATACTTTTGTCCCCAAGGAGACAGGCTAACTAAGACTCAATCTTAAATATCAATTAAATGTCATGGTGCTCTCCAGCGTTTTGTGATTCTTAGTACACATGGCATTTACTCATGTAAAGGTAACTGTGGAATATCAGAGTATCATCAGCATATAGATGTGCTGCAGAATATATTTATTTATTTAGCATTTTTATGACCGTATCTATACAGATAGCATTGCTGTTTAATTATGAGACATACTGTATTTCCAATACATCATGTGAACTCTTCAGCAGGTATTTAAATAAAGACAGATCCAAAGCATCCACAAACTCTGTAACATCTTCCTGTGTCTCTCTATCATAGATGAACCTCCCAACTTGGTTTACATCTTGAGCACAGCTTTGGTCATCACCACCATCCTCATAGCTTCACTCGTTCTCTCTCTGTACAGGAAGAACAGGAAGTACCAATCTCCAGGTAACAACTACCACTGTGGAAGCTCAAATCATTTATTGTTTACTATCGACTAAGATGACTTTTTATCTCTCACAACAGCAGATTTAAGCCCAGATGTTCAGGTAAGTAGCCTTTGTTATCAGTAATTATACAGACCATGTCACTGAAGTCCTGCATTACACATTATGAAGACACATTTTCATCTCTTTCCAGATAAGTCAGGACGCAGACGCCCTTCACTATGCAGCCCTGAGTGTTCAGCAAACCAACAGATCCACCAGACAAAAAGAAAGCACACAGCAAGAATGTGTTTACTCCAGAGTCAAGCTGTGAAGCTGCTTCTTAATCTGCCCCTTCAGCATGAAAGATTTATATCTGCTACTTTGAAGATGGTGTACTGATGATATACTCATGTGATGATATACTGATGATATTCTCATGATATACTCATGCCGTTATCAGGCCTTATTAATATCTTCTCTGCACTGTCTGCTAAAAACCTTTTCCCTCTCAATGGCCTTTTACTCAGACTAACCCTGATCCTTTCTGTTTTATTATATTTTTGTAAACATATTAGAATTTATGGTCTGGCCTTAGCTGTTGTGCCTTCTGTGACCATTTTATCAATTATACCTGGTTTGTTTTATGCCTTATGATAGTGGTCATAGTTTTAATTCCAATTCCTGTCTTATGTTGTTATTTTGCACTTTTGTTAACATATGTTATTTATAAATATGCTTTATAAATACATCTTGACTTTACTTGACTACTGAGTAAACTCTCCTAAAACAGCTATTGCTTCATTCTCTCAGATTCATAACTGAGAGAACTGAACTGAAGTTGTTCCCTTGGGTACTTCATGGATTCGGTTTGATTGTCTTTTTCATTTCCTTTATTGAGTACTGTCTTATCTACGATTGGTGAACTTTAAATATCTGTAGTTTTTAGATTTTTTTTTAGATAAAATAAGCTATAATTGTTCCCATAAAGAATTAACGTGCACTTGAAAAGGTAGAAAATTAGACAAAATAACATTCAGTAAACAGTTAAAATGTTTTAATTTCACAAAGATGCTTGAACTTGCTTCACATCTGTGTTTAAATTAAATGTTACTGTTTCATTTTGAATTCAAAACTATAAATATTGATTTATTTCGTGCTAGACAAGACTGTATGCTATATTTTTGTGAAATCACTACACAATTTATTTATTTAATTATTTTTTAGGATAAGTTTTGGGGCATTTTGTGCCTTTATTTATAGCAGAGAGTGACAGCGGATAGGCTTGTGAAAGGGGGCGAGAGAGAGAGAGAGTAGGGGAGGACAGTCTGCAATCTGGCCACATGCTGGGTTCGAACCTGGGCCGGCAGAAGCATGTGCATGGGTGGTGCCTGGTTACTGCAATGTCACACATACATTAATATTAGTGTTAAGAAAATTTTATCTCTATATACAGATGAATTAGTGTTTTAAAGTGTTGATCAAAAGTCCCACTTTTCAGTGTTGCAAAATTTTGCAGTTCAACTCCAAAGAGAGTCAAAAATTACACTTGATGAGAGTTTAAGTACCAACCCTCCAAAAAGAGTGGAAGTATCACCTTGTGGTGTGGACCCCCTGAGACACTTAAGAAGTGTTAGTATGACTCTGACAGTGTTATTTTTGTCCATGCAGATTTTTCTGTGTGAGTGTAATATACGATAAGGAGGTCAGAATATTTAGAAACAGGAAGGTAGAGAAGCCTTGTTTTGGTTTAGAAATAAGCCCACGGCTGCCTGTGACGCAACCAGTCCATGTACTGACTAACCTTCAGATCTAGCCGCTTTAATTTCCCCCTCCCTGCCAGTTACCAGCTGCCTTCCAGCCACTGGTAGTCCCCCATTTCTCTGAGGTTGTGCCTAGAATCCATTGAAAACACGCCCAGTCATGCAGGTGCTTCCCTCACAAGATGGCAAAGCCTAAATTTTTTCCTTAGTCATTAAATCAGCTGCTGAATCTACTTATAGCAACCTTGACACCAAAATTGTATGCAAATGTGGCCTAGAGTTTACGATCTATTACTGTCTGCCAAGAACCTATCAGGGGAAAGTGGGGAGGTTTTAAGTGGCTGCATCTGTAAACCTGAGCTGTGGTTGAAACAAGGGCTGAAGAACGCTGTCGGCGCCATCTACACATAAAACAAAGACCTGATGAGAGCTGTTTCACAAAGCTCAAACACGTCGCCACACTTTGACGTTGTTTTTAAACTCTGGTGGGTTTTGAAGACCGCCAGTTGAGTACTTAGCTCCTGCTCTGGTCAACTCTGTCATGTCAGATTCAACCCCAGTGGTTACTCGTCTCTCCGCTCTGACAGGATGTCTGTGGTTTTGTTTGTGATGCTGTTTGTTTGCTTCAACTGCTTTCTACCACAAATTCACATGAATTTATATGAGCATGTAGGTCAGGTAAAGGCTTAAGAAAAAGCTTAAGAAAATCTTTTTTTTTTTTTTTAGTATACCACAATACAGAAAGGTTCACACAGCACTGATACAGTCGATTTGAAGCTGTTAGAGAGAAACGTGAGCAAATAAAACGCAGCTATTGTGTTTCACCATCTCTTCTTCATTCCTTTATGATCTTAGGTATTTTTTTGTTGTTGTTAGTTTAGTAATGATTGGCACAGTGGCGCAGCAGGTAGTGCACGTGCCTCACAACAAGAAAGTCACATACCTGTGTTGGTCAGGGCCTTTCTATGTGGAGTTTGCATGTTCTCCCTGTGCATGTTTGCATTCTCTCTGGGCACTCTGGCTTCCTCCATCAGACCAAAAACATGCTCGTAGGATTGATTGGTGACTCCAAATTGCCCTTAGGTATGAGTGTGAGTCTGAAGAATTGTCTGTCTCTGTATGTGGCCCTATGATTGGCTGGTGACTAGTTCAGGGTGTACCCCACCTCTCGCCAAATGTCAGCTAGGATAGGCTCTAGCATCCCATGACTGCAAAAGGAATAAGCTCCAAATTGCCCTTAGGTGTGAGTGTGAATCCTGTAGTACCCTGAGTGTCCACTTGGGGCTGGCTGTGATTGTGAAATGATAGTGTGCAGGGAGCAGAATCAGGCTGAACATATATACAGCCTGATTCAAAATATGTCTTCAGTCTAAATATATAACATCTTTGTGCTCACACTGTATGGGATGATTTATTTTATATTGTGTCCTTTTTTTCTTTCATTGAGGATTAATGAGGATTTTCAGTTTGGGAAATGCAGAGTGGCTTTGCTCAGGCAGCCTTAAGTCCCACAACAACACAGCTTCTGTCTGTGAGTTAGCTGAGCTGAAGTTTGGTCGAGATGATGTGCAGTTTGGCAGCATCCGTTCAAGACATCAATAATGATCCAAAGGCTCCTGTGATAAGCAAATGACTGATGTTACATGGTTTATAGTTGCTGAATGGATGAGTGTGCTTCAGCTCAGGGGTTTCAGCACCACGGACAGCTCCATGTCTACAGTCAGTGCATCACTGGATTATACAGCAGCTACTCAGTGATGAGGTGGATGTTGTTTATTCATGTGAGTCCACTATGCTCTGTGGCTGTTGTTCTTGACATGGGCAGCATACATAGATAAAAAAGCTACCATTTTAATACATCACTGTAAGTACTAAATTCCCTGTATATGTCTGTTAATCATGTTGTTTCTTAAATTGCAGACAGGGCCTTATTTGTATTTGGCTTTAATGACATAAAGACATAAATCAACATGAAGTTATAATTCTCTGATAATTCACCTGTCAGCCCACACTTGTTTGTAGCTGTACACATATTCAGAATTGTCTCTGTATAGATACCTCATATACTGATATTTATCTGTTTTTTCAACTCCAGGGTTACCAGGATGCAAAAAAAACCTGGATCATGAGACTTTAAGGAAGAACAGGGCTGTCACATCTGCAGGACAAGGTTAATGTGTTCACTTCATGGTCAGGAAACAAAAGACGATGTGAGCTGACAAGTTTGACAGATCATCTCCAGGTACTGAGAGTAAAGACTGAGGCTGCAAGCCCCACAGAACATGCTCTTTGTGTCAGTTAAGCCGATTGTCTTTGAGGTAATGTGGGTGTGATATTTCCACTCTGCACTTAGAGTCAACAACCATGGCTGCACGTAGCTAATGTGTGTGGTTAATGTGGTTCGAGTTTTGAAAGCAGGGTGAAAAGTGAAAAGAAGCCAATGAAGTTGTCTCTAAACTTTAATAAGACAGATCTATTTGCATACAAAAAGAAGTATGATGTTTGGCTCCTGACTTTAAAGAGATCATCAAACATTTATCATCAGCACATTTTTGGGGCATTAAGATAAATAAAATAACTTAATCTTGTTCCTGTTTTCCTTTTACCATCAAAAGTGTGAAATACAGGTGTCCTGCATTAACATTGGCTCTGAGAGGCCTCTTTTGTCAACATGAATGAACAGAATGTGTAATAATATAGTATCATATTTACCTTTTCATACTTCAACACTTTTTGTAATTTTTGTTTCTATTATCTTTAATAAAAAAAACAAAATTAAACTGGAGGGCCGCATTTTGGAACAGGTCCCCTGTATGCCCCTCTCTCCCTCTCTCTCTCTCTCTGCACCCCCCTGTCCATTCCCTCCTTCTCTCTCTGTCCCTCCCTCTCTCTCTCTCTCTCTCTCTCTCAGTCCCTCCCTCCCTCTCTCTCTCTCTGTCCCCTCCCTCCCTCTTTCTCTCTCTCTCTCTCTCTGTCCCATCCTTCCCTCTCTCTCTCTCTCTGTCCCCTCCCTCCCTCCCTCTCTCTCTCTCTCTCTGTCCCCTCCCTCCCTCTGTCTCTCTCTGTCCCCTCCCTCCCTCCCTCTCTCTCTCTCTCTCTGTCCCCTCCCTCCCCCTCTCACTCTCTCTCTCTCTGTCCCCTCCCTCCCTCCCTCTCTCGCTCTCTCTCTCTGTCCCCTCCCTCCCTGTCTCTCTCTCGTTCTCTCTGTCTTTATATATATATATATGTGTATATATATATATATATATATATATATATATATATATATATATATATATATATATATATATATATATATATTTAAGTGTCCCATATATATACACACACACACACACACACACACACACACACACACCCACACACACACACACACGGGTGGGTGGATGGATGGAAGGAATGATAAATGGATAGATGGATGGATGGATGGATGGATGGATGGCAGAAACTGGCTTCAAAATAAGCAGAAGTAAGAATCACCAAAGAAGTGATCACGTGTGTTTTTTGAACATGGAAGGTTTGATGGACATGATTAACTGTTAGGCTCTGATCTAAAATAGGGACAAACGTCATCTGCTGCTAAAATCTAACATGTGTTACATTATGACTTTTTATGGTAGAATTTCTCTGATGAGATCTGATTTGATTTTATCAGATGACTTAGCTTGTATTTTTGTTCACCCACAGAGTCACACATTCAGGGGCTACAGTGTGGTTCACAGAGATGAAAACACTGCTTCTTCTATTTTCAGAGCTCTAGAGTTACGTAAGCATCGGTGAGCAGTTGACCCCATTTTCTATTTATTTTCTTTCCAGCCATATTGCTGCATTTAAAACTCCACAGACCTATCTTTGGCTGTTTATCCTCCTTCACCTCACTAAAGTGAATGGAACACCAATCATACCCACTGGCTGGCCCTGCTGTACACAGATATCATTGTCTAATAAACAGTGGAAAAAACCCAGAAGTGACTAGATGCTGCACAGCTCCTCAGAAAGAGAAAATGTCCGAATACGAAAAAAATATTTTCACATATAATCTCTAAACCCTCTAACAATCATAATTTAGTTTAAGAAAATTAATTTGCTGTAATAATATATATATATTTGATTCGTCAAAAAACAAAACAAACAAAAAAATGCTCAACCACTCAGTTGAGCTGTCAGTCTGTGTAAAAAGAAACACAGAATGGCAACTCATTTTGTACATTCAGTTTGAGTCCTACATAGACACAGTTTGCATCAACATGTTTATCTACTTGTCACACAAGTGTATAGATATCTAACCTGTGGCTTATATACTCTTTGAGATATCGCTGTCTGAAGACACCCACGCAGTTTTCGATAGCAGATTAGCACCATTCATTTCAGTGGTAAAGCCTGTTAGCACTTTTAACGAAAAGTCACACTCAAAAATTATACAGTGTATCATACAGTATTTATCATTACAATTAGCAATATATATATATATATATATATATATATATATATATATATTATAACAAATTCTACTCTCTGTGATGTATTTATATGAAAAAAAAATCTTTGAAAGTGAAAGAAATCCAGTCATGCCCAGAATACTCATAAATGTACAAGACGACCCGCCAGTTTATCTGCATATCTGCTTCCTGATTGGATAGTCTGTAAAATAAAACCTGAAATGTTTCTAAATGTAGAGGCAGGAACACAGTTTTTACCAGCAGATATATTATGGCACACATATTTTTTTCAGTATGGAAGTCAAGGGGTTATAAAGTGAAAACTCAGGCCTCCCTTTTTTATATCACATACAGTTTCATCAAATGATCATATCTGGTTGTCATAGTGATTGGTTATACCGAAGAGATAAACTGCAATACATTGATGTAACGTGAAGAAACACTGACAGAAATGAAGAACTAAAGTTGTTTGTGAGTTCCCGTCTTGGTCAAGCTCTCACATCAGATTCAACGCCTGTGGTTTTGGCGCCCACCTCTCTCTGCTCTGACAGGATGTCTGCGTGGTTTTGTTTCTGATGCTGTTTGTTTGTCTCAACTGCTGCTGCCTCTCACTTCTCACTTGCATGCACAGTATGAGACACGTGTATGTCTGACAATAGATAAAATAAAGAAAAAGTTAAGGAGCATGCACCCAAAATCCAATCCCCATCATTAGCTATTTGTAGTTTTGTGAACCATAAATCGATTGACTGAAGATCACCCATGATACTGGCAGGAGAAGTAAGATCAGCCAGCCTTGATACACTGTCACATCACCTTGACCGCTTTCACTTTTTAGTGGATTATTACTAAACAATCTCACAACTCACCTGTGACTTTTGTCACAAGAATACAGAAAATAATGAGCAGTTGTTCTTTTCTTGCCAAGTGGTTAAAAAACATTTGATTTGCAGAACTGGTCACAAAATAAACTGTGGGAGCTTGAACACTTTACAGTTCAGGATATCACGTTATCTAAAAATCATACATCATTTATGATCAACATTTTTCTCATAAAGGGTAAAAACCACATACACAAAAACAATTGGAAAAAAACAACCACCAAACTTTAACTATTGTAAAAACAAACTAAAAATAGTTTCCTACTCTATCAATCTTTTAAGAAACACCCATCCGACTGTGGAAACAATTTGTGAAGCTGCTGAAATATATTTATTATTTTTAAATACTTTTTCATACTCGTTTAACTTTCCTGTTGTAGACGCTATTTGAGGATTTTTTTCCTTTCAGTTTTTTTTTTTTTTTTTTTGGCTCCTTGTTTGACATGGAGGTGGTCCCCATGTTTTTTTTTTTTTATTATGAATGTTGCATTATTATTTCAATGCCTTGATTTTTTGTAAAAGCTGATGTATGTAGTGCCTTTCCATTTCCTGTTGTCTCTCTGAGAAATTGTATTTTTAAATAAAAAGATATAAAATAAAAATTTAGATTAAAATAAAAAAAACAATGAAAGAAGCCAGTAACACATTTTCTAAATTTTAACCTCCTTGCTTGTACTAAATGCAATTGTTAGACCTAATTTACTTGCACAGCAGCTGGATTTTCCAGATCCATACATGCCTCTAAACTGTAGACCTATCAATCAAGTTTTACAGATTAAGACCTTAAGCACCAGATCTACAACAAATGCCTCAAAGATCTACCGGTAAATTATTGGTGACCTCTGCAGGAGATAAAGATGATTTGAGAAACAACATGCATTCACACAAAATTCCAAGGAATCATTGTTTTATGAGTCAGTCAACAACACATCAGCATAACTTAATCTTCATTATTTGATCAGAAACCAAAATCTTAAGAGCACAAACTACAAATGTGTTCATGTTTGCAGCTTTTCTGATCAGACAGAGCAAAACAGTGGAAACATTTCTGACCAAAGTTTACTGAGAGCTAAAGTTTGACTCTAAACCACACTGTGATCAGGAAAAAAAACACCTCTGTGGTTGGCTGTGGTGTGGGTTTAATTTCACTAAGGGAGGGTCTTCTCTCTGCGACGTGGAACATCACCTCCCTGCCCCTGCTTGTTTCTGCACCGCCTCAATTTAAAGGTGTCATGTTTGATTGAAACCTGCAGTCACATACTGATCATGCTCCACTGACTTTAGAAAAGGGCCGCTGGGACTTTGATGCAAACACAAAAGAGCCAAGTTACAGTAAAAGGGAGTCACTGCTAACAAAGTTAATGATAAGAGAGTTTCTTCTTAAAATATGTTCATGCATTAAGCAACAGACACCAGCCTTGTTTCATTTTACAGTCCACCTTCAAGCACTAAGCCAGTGATCACTGATGTGAGCTTAGTGTGGACATGTGTTAAAGGGATAGTTCAAGTTTCTTGAAATGAGGTTGAAAAAGAACATGACACTGGCCTGAACACAAACCACAGTAACAAAGATCAGATCTGTTTCTGCACTGACACTGTCTGCACAGAAGGGCTGTACATTGCTGCACATGGTTTCAGAGTTTCAGGTGAAGACAAGCAAGAAAAAAACAAAAACATAAAACTCACAAAATCTGGGGGCATTGCAGCTGTTTGCCTCCTCAAATTCAGCTTTTTGACAATTTCTAAATTTTCTTGAATTTTGATCAAATACAGCATTAAGAAATTGGACTCAACTGTTTACCCCTAAGACCCTATTTTATGCAAATACAATTTAAAGGTTTAAAACAAAAAAAACGTGTCCACTGTGTGTCTGCAAACCCACACCGCATGAGTAAAATCCCCCCGTTCTGTCTCTTACTCTACCTTCCAGAATATCTGTGCTCTGTGGTAGTTTATTTTATATAACATATCTTGGAATATCTGTGCTGTCACAGTAAACATTAGAGCACAGAGCTGGAAAGCAGAAGCCATCACCATGACATGACATTGCTCTTCAGGATTTACACCAAAACAGGCTGTTCTTAGCAGGGCTGAAAAAGAAGAGTTTATAGAGGGGTGTCCAAACTTTGGCCTGGGGGCCAACTGCGGCCCATTAGCCATTCATAATTGTCCATTAATTTCAGAAAGTTGAATTTAGTTTGGCCTGCATTTGAACATGGAGTTTTTGCTCAACTGATCAATAAAGAGAATCATTTCTGCTACATGCAACATCTCAAAGTCCACTGTACACAGCAAAAATAGCAAACCACGCTTAAAAACCAAAATTCACTCAAATTTCAGCAATGTTATGCAGTTTGCTCTTGTTTTGTGTTGAGGTGTTAGCGTTGCCCCCGTTATACAAAGCTCTTTTTTTCCCATTATCATCCTGGAAAAAGGCAGACTGGAGCACCCAGTGCCACCTGAAACCTGATTGGCTGACCCAAAGTCCTTGAATTTCATACGTGAAAGGTGAGATAAAGCAATGAGGCCTAGTTACACCTGTATTTGTCACGATGTGGCCCACAAAGTAAAAAGCTTGAACAAGTCTAGTTTTATAGGTATGACAAAATGTAATATTTAATCTTCAAACATAAGAGGAGGACATCTGAGACCTGCATGACTTGTTGAAAAGCAGGTAAATATGGGACCTTCACAAAACTAACACGTGATGATGTCACTGAAGCTATGTCCATGTTATATACAGTCTGTGGTGTTACTGCTTGACACCTGAGTACACACATTCGTTCCTGTTGTCTCTTTGTTGAGCTGATGGATTGGCATGGTTCCTCCTCAAAGCAGCATAATGGAGGTTCTCTGGGTCCCGGTCACCCTGATTATGATATAAAACAGAATCATTAGGAGATTAGAATTACAGAATTATATCATGATGTCAGTGCAGCAACTCTGAAATAAGAGCATCTGGACCCTCGTTTGACAACATCAAGGACAACATCAAGGTAGTTTAAAAATCTCTGGCATCATGCAACAAATAACATGTTTTAGTGATGCAGAGCCTCCAGAGTGAACTACACCAGTGTTTCGTCTGTGGATTGAAAATATTAGCATTCATTTCATTGTCCATACAAAATACTTTCATGTTCAATGAGCACATTCAGGCACTACACTGTGGATCAAACACTCTGTTTTGATCTGTCAAGAGGTTCGTCCACTTGTCCCACAGACGAAAAACTTTCTCATTAGGTTAATTTGTGGCTCAAATTGGCAAACCAATTCGCAAACCAAGCTCACACTCATATCAAATTGACCTTTGATATGAGTGTGAGCTTGGATGTTTATCTTTCAATGTGGCCCTGTGGTTGGCTGGAGACTGGCCTAAGTTCTACCATGCCCTTGCCCAATGTCAGCTGGGATAGACTCCGGCCTAACGACCCCAAAATGGATAAGAAGCATACATAGTGGATAAAGGATGGATATTTTTAATTTTGTGTGATTCAATTTTAATAGAATAGTAAAGTATACTCACCTCTGTCACTGGACCTGATACACCTGAGATTCTTCCTTCAGGACCTGCTTGTGAACAAAAAAGAGAATGAATAAATTTCCATACAAACCCATTTTACTAATGGTAGCACTTATTTACACTTTTCTTGATGTTTTGTCATGACATCATAGCCCTATCAATGTCTCATTGTGAAAATCAAACCTCATGACCTCTTCGGGAACTTTGATTTGAACTTTGACCACATGTCCATTTAGACTCAAGGATTAGCTGATTAGATTTTAAGGGCCATAGGTCAAAGGTTAAGATCATGGAGATCATGGTTAACACTGTATCTCTAGAATGCTGAAGGGGATTTTCTTTCAAATATGTTCAAGTTTTCACTGTGAAAGAGAGACTAAGCAGATTTTGTTCAAGGTCATGAGCTTCTTGGTAACTCGGTTTGTGAACACGATACATTCAGGATGCTTCACAGGATTTTTTTTTAGACCTTGCATCAAAACTAATTTGTTAAGAGCAGCCTTTCATGAACTATGACACTACAAGCCATTTTAAAATCTGAAAATTATCGTGGGAGAAAGAAAATCATCATTTGTCCAACATCAAGACTCAAACTGTTAACCTCTTATTTACATAAAAGGAATTCAGTATGAATGCTTAGTTTTGTTGTTATTTTTCTTTTTATATTTTTTTTTAGAACATGATCTCTGATCTCTCTTAGCAAGCTTCATGCCTTTGAAAGCAAAAATAACTTCAACGTTTTTAAAAGACCAATCAGCCCACCTACAACACCACTGGGGTCCCAGCACTGGCCTAGAAAATAAGCTGATTAGATTTTGAAGGTCATGGGTTAGGGTCCACCATCAATCTTTATTTCAGTCAATCTTTAATTGCATAGCACCAAATCATGAAAAACGTTATCTCAAGACACTTCACAAAAGTGCTTTGAGTAGACAGATAGAGCAAAAAAGCACTGGTCAAGCTGATGTCCATCGACCATAAACCAAAGAAGACTGGACCTAGGACAGAGCCCTGAGGGACACCGTTGCTCTGGTCCGGATAAGGAGCTTTTGAGTGTCAAACAAGGCAGCTTGGTAGTAGGAGAAACATATCCCTATAGCTTCCGTACTGGCTGTTTCCGCACAGATGCAGAGCTGATCCCTGTCATTATGGCTGATGTTAATGTAAATATCATGTACATCATACAATCCACTCCAAAATCTTGAACTATCCCTTTAAATCTAGAAGCTTGAGTATTGTGAGAAGTCCAGAGGCAGCAGCCATTAACGAATCATGAGATGTTAATAGTGATTATATGTACCATGAATTTTCCCATTTTTTATTTATTTACTAATTGATTTATTGATTACTGATGTACCTTAGACTGAAATACACACAGTCAGATTCAGACCATGTCAGTTAAGCATACCTGTGGATATACAGCTGGTTGTCTCCTTCTTTGTAAATGCTTTGTAAGCCAGGAAAACAGCAAGGATGGTCATAAAAGCCAAAGCTGCACTCAAGACATACACCAAAACATCCTCTTCTTCTTCATCTTCATCTATGGATTAACATTTGGACAGATTAGATATCAGATTTGATTAAATACATTTTCCTGACACTCTAGTTCAAGTCACTCACCTTTAATTTCCAGCTTGGTCCCGTCCCCAAAAGTACGTGTCCACATGAAGCAACAGCACAGTGGTAGGTCCCAGCATGAGAACGACTCAGCTTCTCCATCTCCAAGCTGTAGACACAAGTGTGTGTTTGGGAGTCTACTTCCCTCTTACAGTCTTTTTTCATGCCTCCATGGGTGTAGATAAGTCCTGGATGAGCTTCTTGAGGGTTCTTCACCCAGTAAACTCTGAGGTCTCCATCACAGCTCCCAGTGAGGACCGTACAGTTCAGAGTCACAGAGGCTCCATGCTGGACGACTCCAGATTCAGTCTGATGGATGATGGTTGGTACGTTAAATACTGAACCTGTTACATGAACGATGACGCCTCCTATGAAGTCAAAGATATAAGAAAAGCCACTCATGCAGTGGTAAGTAGCTGAGTCTGATGGTTGGACATTTGTGATCTTCAGGTGATTTTTTCCTGGGCTGATGTCCAGTTTGAAGCGTGAATCCTTCTCAAATTCACCAATCATTGAGCCATTTTTGTCATGCTTGTAGAACTTAGATACCATCTCTGGTTTTTGTCCCAGACTTTCTTTGAACCAATAAAATGTTGTTGCTACGCTCTCCTGATAAAAACACTCCAAAGTCACATCTTCACCAATGCTAACTGATTGGATATGTAAATATAAGTTTTGCTGCAAGGTCACTGCACCTGGAAAGGGAAAAATCAAGATTAAGGAAAATTATTATTAACTGAATAAAAAGACTGACAGCATTTTGTTAGATTTTATGTAAAAACAGTCAAAGCACTTCTAAGAGACACAACTCACCCATTCCTCCAATGAGCAGACATATCACATACAGAGCAAACTTCAGTCGAGTCATTTTGTTGAAGACACGCTGCATGGTGACTGAGGAGGGCTTCATACGGTGTCTCCTTTACATAGACAAGGCTTTTTTCGATTGGCCAATCAGAAGTGCTCACATGGTAAGTGATCACACTTTAGGGCCTGGTCCACATGAAAGGACTTGAATCTGATTTACAGTAGAATATAGGCGGAAATTTCCTGCCACCAAGGTGAGAAAACTTTTCCACTGTTTATTTTACAAAGGAAGGGTCTCTGATCTTTATTTCTGGTGAATATAAAAAGCATCTAAAAAGTCTGAAGGAAACACTGCTACACCTACTGTGGCAAAGTGAAGAGGAAGAAGCAGACTTAGACACAGAGCTGCAGTTCTGGCATCTGCCTTCATCACTGTTAGTATCTTAACCTTTTCATTTCTACTTCAGGATTTTGTTTTGTGATCTTTTTTGGGCATAACAACTATGGCCAGGCAGGAAAAAAGAGAAAGTGGCAGCAAACAATTGGCAACCTGTCGCACTAGCTAAGAGTACTGTGATTGATCTCAGTGTGGACTTCCCTATAAAATCTAAGATGAAGCTTATTAAAGCAAAAAACAAAGACTCCAAAACAATCTGTAAACACAGAGTGCCTTTTAAATAGCAGGGTCATCCATCCATCCATTTTTATACTGCTTTTCCCTTTCAGGGTCGCAGGAGGCTGAAGCCTATCCCCGCTGACATTGGGCAAGAGGCGGGGTACACCCTGGACCGGTCGACAGGAGATCGCAAGGCCACACAAATAGACACAGACATCTATCCACACTCACACTAAGGGCAATTGAGAGTCACCATTTAATCTAATGAGCATTTTTGGTGTGTGGGAGGAAGCCAGAGTGCCCGGAGAGAACCCATGCATGCACAGGAAGAACATGCAAACTCCATACAGAAAGGTCCAAACAACACAGGAAATGAACCAGCAACCTTGTTGTGAGGCACTTGCTTTACCCGAAATGGTCAAGTAGACCTTAAAAACAAACTTGGATGCATTTCATCATTGAGCCTTCATCAGGAAGTCATACAAACAGATGCTAGGCTCCAGTAGGCCCTTTTAAAGTGGTGCTTCACCAACAGGGTTTAGAGACTTGGTCAGCAGGAGATGTGGAAACTTCCAGCAGATGTTGTTTATCAGGCCAAGAGAGGCACCAACAATGTTTTCAACTCGAAACCATTTATGACATGACACATAACAGATAAAAATTACAAAAAAAATCATAATTTTGTTTTAAAGTTGGAGATATACAGATAAAGCCATTTTACATTCCCCACTTTACCTGATTGGGTCTTGGCTGGTCCCTGGCTGGTCCCTGACGGGTCCATGACAGGACCTGCACACCCTGACAGACATAGATTGTTAACTCTGGGCCATATTTGGGTGAATTTGTGGTGTCAAGTTTGCTCCCAGTTGATTTGATTGATTTTACTACCTAAGGAAAAGACTGATGCTATTTCATCTTGTGAGGAGAGCGCCGTAATATGGAGACACCTTACAAATACATGAATGGGCGTGTTTTCAATGGATTCTGGGTACACTTCCAGAGAAGTGGGGGGCAGACCTGTACTTCCTGTTAACTACATTGGCACGGATGCATGATGGCTACCGTGCATCAATTCAGCTCATTAGTTGTTCATGTTGTCCAGAACTATTGGGACGCAGACACAGGCTGTAGTCCACATGTCAATAGGATCAGTGTAGAGGCATAAATTGATAAGTGTAAGTGAAGCATTGAAGGGCTCGCCCTCTGCTTTTTCTGGTGCTTTGACTACGACATCTATCAGCACAGTTGGCAGCAAGTCGTCAGCTAACACGGTGACTAATTACACCCATACACCATGACAGTGCCAACGGTCCAGGGAGAAAAATATCACGATGCTGATGGTGAGGCCTGTCCCCCAGGTCATCAGTTGTAAACAGATATTCGATGATGATATTGATTGAACAAACTCTGCTTAAATGAGTTACAGACATAGTTAAGACATTTTGGAGGTCAAAGGTTAATAATTGATCTTTCTTTGCGAGTGAATTTGACAACTCATGAACACTTGAAGGGATTTTCATGAAATGAGTTCTCTTCTTCAGAATCAGCAGGTCAGGTTTTGATGGTTATGGGTCAAAGGTCAAGGTCACAGGCCTTATCATCATCCAATGCTTGTGAACTCTCTCTTGTGAGCACATTATCACAAGGAAAGTGTGGGGTATCTTCCTCCACTATTTCCAAGATTTCAACAGAGAGACATGGATGCAGTGGTTAAAATTCTGGAGGTCATAGGGCAAAAGTCAATGTCATCATTTCCTTGTGAATGCAGCCTTATGCTTATATTTTTGGGTCTTTCTTGCACAGCACTAATGTTTTTTAAATGGCAGCTGCACTTGCTTGGCCCCTCGAGGACCCTGAACAGCTCCTAACGCAAGTCATTCACCAGTGCAGCATTTTGAACATGTGTAATCCAAAGCAAACTTCTATCTTTCCTGTAAGTCATTTAGTTTCTAAAATTACACACTCCAACCCTTTTGTGTAGGTATGGACAACTCTATGTTCAACAGGAGATGCTTCAAGCACACGTCAATGCCCAAAATAAAGCATGATTCAGGCTGTTTTCTTCTTCTATGATTTAGGTTTAAACAATTTTGTTTGATTGTTATTGTCCTTCTTAATGTTATTCGTCCCCAGTCACTCTGTTCTGAGCACCCCTTGCTTCAGAGATGGATCTTAAGGGAACGAGCATGAACTGTGGCTTAAAAATAAAACTGTTGAGGAAAAGTTCAATGCTGTTCTGTAACATCTTGTTGAGCTACTTTAAGTAGTTTTAAGTATAAGTGGGTTAATTATGAGGCACCATGTTCTGCTATATACCAGCTTCCATCCACCCGAGAATATCCCCGTTCCCCCAGGGTCAAAATTTGCAAGTTCCTTTCATGGCACTCAATTTTAATGATGCCATGGGCCTCTGGCAGCCTCACTTCAAAAAACCTCTTATGCCAAAGATCTTTTCGGTTAAACACACATCACTGCTATGCTACGCTATGAGTCTTTCCCTCTCAAACAAACACACAAACGTGTGTGGATGGTAAATATTATTGCACAGCTTTATTAAACAGCAATACTTAGCCAAAAATGTCACTAGCTTGTTTGCTAAGCAGTAACCACAGCCAACAATCAGTTTCATTCTGCTCTTTGGTTAGCTAGCTGTAGCATACTAAACAGGGATTATGGAGAGTTGCAGGAACACCTGTCCACATACTTGGCTTCTTCACTGTGGCCTAAAGGGAAGTACATGTCAAAGTAAATTAACTGAACTGATTGATAAACAGCCCACTGAGTCAAAATCTCTCCTTGGTGGGATAAGATAAACTTGCACAGTAGCTGGAAGCACCTGATTCAGTGTCTGTAATCAGGCAGATCCATTTTGCTAAGTTCCAATCTACAATGTTTGTGTTCGGCCTAAGGCAGCATAGCGCAATCAGATTCTTTTGGAGCAGGAAGAGGTGGGAAGCTACGCATGAGAAGACAGCAGAGAGTGACTGCTTGTACAGATTAGCATAGATGCTAACAGCTTCAGTTGGAGTTTTATCAGATCATCTTTATTACCTAGAGAACGAGTGACAACAGAACAAACTTCTCCATCAGAGGGATATTTTCACTGCACTTCAGACATGTTTTGATGACAGTTTATTTCACAATAAAATTTAGATTAAAATTAAAAAAACAATGCAAGAAACCATGTAACACGTTTTCTAAATTTTAACCTCCTTACTTGTACTAAATGTAATTGTTAGACCTAATTTACTTGCACAGCAGCTAGATTTTCCAGATCCATACATGCCTCTAAACTGTAGACCTATCAATCAAGTTTTACAGATTAAGACCTTAAGCACCAGATCTACAACAAATGCCTCAAAGATCCACCGGTAAATTATTGGTGACCCCTGCAAGAGATAAAGATGATTTGAGAAACAACATGCATTCACACAAAATTCTAAGGAATCACTGTTTTATGAGTCAGTCAACAACACATCAGCATAACTTAATCTTCATTATTTAATCAGAAACCAAAATCTTAAGAGCACAAACTACAAATGTGTTCATGTTTGCAGCTTTTCTGATCAGACAGAGCAAAACAGTGGAAACATTTCTGACCAAAGTTTACTGAGAGCTAAAGTTTGACTCTAAACAACACTGTGATCAGGAAAAAACATCTCTGTGGTTGGCTGTGGTGTGGGTTTAATTTCACTAAGAGATAAGTCTTCACTCTGCGACGTGCATCATCACCTCCCTGCCCCTGCTTGTTTCTGCACCGCCTCAATTTAAAGGTGTCATGTTTGATTGAAACCTGCAGTCACATACTGATCATGCTCCACTGACTTTAGAAAAGGGCCGCTGGGACTTTGATGCAAACACAAAAGAGTCAAGTTACAGTAAAAGGGAGTCACTGCTAACAAAGTTAATGATAAGAGAGTTTCTTCTTAAAATATGTTCATGCATTAAGCAACAGACACCAGCCTTGTTTCATTTTTACAGTCCACCTTCAAGCACTAAGCCAGTGATCACGGATGTGAGCTTAGTGTGGACATGTGTTAAAGGGATAGTTCAAGTTTCTTGAAATGGGGTTGAAAAAGTACATGACACTGGCCTGAACACAAACCACAGTAACAAAGATCAGATCTGTTTCTGCACTGACACTGTCTGCACAGAAGGGCTGTACATTGCTGCACATGGTTTCAGAGTTTCAGGTGAAGACAAGCCAGAAAAAAACAACAACAGAAAGCTCACAAAATCAGGGGGCATTGCAGCTGTTTGCCTCCTCAAATTCAGCTTTTTGACAATTTCTAAATTTTCTTGAATTTTAATCAAATACAGCATTAAGAAATTGGACTCAACTGTTTACCCCGAAAACCCTATTTTATGCAAATACAATTTAAAGGTTTAAAACAAAAAAAAACATGTTCACTGTGTGTCTGCAAACCCACACCGCATGAGTAAAATCCCCCCGTCTCTGTCTCTTACTCTACCTTCCAGAATATCTGTGCTCAGATAGTTTATTTTATATAACATATCTAGGATTACCTGTGCTATCACAGTAAACATTAGAGCACAGAGCTGGAAAGCAGAAGCCATCACCAGGAAATGACATTGCTCTTCAGGATTTACACCAAAACAGGCTGTTCTTAGCAGGGCTGAAAAAGAAGAGTTTATAGAGGGGTGTCCAAACTTCGGCCTGGGGGCCAACTGCGGCCCATTAGCCAATAATAATCATCCATCCATCCATAATCTATACCACTTATCCCAGCACTGGGATGCTGGAACCTATCCAAGTCAACATTTTGTAAAAGGCGAGGGAAACACTGAAATGGTTGCCAGCCAATCGCAGGGCCACATAGACAGAGAGACACCATTCACACTCACACTCAGACCTAAGAGCAATTTGGAGTCACCAGTCAACCTAATGAGCATGTTTACGCTCTGTGGCTTCTTCTTGCTGTGAGGCACGTGAACAACCTTCTGCACCACTGTGCCTCATTACTAATCAGCCCTCAACAATTTCAGAAAGTTAAAATTTTTTTGGCCTGTATTAGAACATGAACTTTTTGCTTCACTGATCAATAAAGAGAATTATTTGTGCTACATGCGCCATCTCAAAGTCCACTGTACGAAGCAAAAATAGGTAACTACCCTTAAAAGCCAACATTTATTCAAATTTCAGCAGCATTCTGCAGTTTGCTCTTGTTTTGTGTCTGAAAAAAAATATGAGGTGTTAGCGTTATGCCTTTCTATTTTACAAAGCTCTTTTTTTCCCATTATCATCCTGGCAAAAGGCAGACTGGAGCACTCAGTGCCACCTGAAACCTGATTGGCTGACCCAAAATCCTTGAATTTCACACATTATCGAGATATAACAAAGAGGCCCAGTCACACCTGTATTCGTCACTATGTGGCCATCAAAGAAAAAAGCTTGGATAACTCTGGTTTTATAGTCATGAAAAAATTTAATATTTAATCTTCAAACATAAGAGGAGGACATCTGAGACCTGCATGACTTGCTGAAAAGCAGTTAAATATGGGACCTTCACAAAACTAACACGTGATGATGTCACTGAAGCTGTGTCCATGTTATATACAGTCTATGGTGTTACTGCTTGACACCCGAGTACACACATTCGTTCCTGTTGTTGTCTCTTTGTCGAGCTGATGGATTGGCATGGTTCCTCCTCAAAGCAGCATAATGGAGGTTCTCTGGGTCCCGGTCACCCTGATTATGATATAAAACAGAATCATTAGGAGATTAGAATTACAGAATTATATCATGATGTCAGTGCAGCAACTCTGAAATAAGAGCATCTGGACCCTCGTTTGACAACATAAAACAAGTTGTCTTAAAAGTGCATGTCACACAGCATCTGAGGGCATCTGTCCATAATGTGTCATCAAGGTAGTTTAAAAATCTCTGGCATCATGCAACAAATAACATGTTTTAGTGGTGCAGAGCCTCCAGAGTGAACTACACCAGTGTTTCATCTGTGGATTGAAAATATTAGCATTCATTTCATCGTCCATACAAAATACTGTCATGTTCAATGAGCACATTCAGGCACTACACTGTAGATCAAGCTCATTGGACACTGTGTTTTGATCTGTCAAGAGGTTCGTCCATTTATCCAATGTGCCCTCTGAGGGCCTTTCAGTGTAGTGCATATTCTTCCCGTGTATGCATGGGTTCTTCCCAGACATTCCAGCTTCCTCCCCTAGACGAAAAACTTTCTCATTAGGGTTAATCTGTGGATCCAAATTGACCGTTGATATAAGTGCGAGCTTGGATGTTTATCTTTCAGTGTGGCCCTGTGGTTGGCTGGAGACTGGCCTAAGTTCTACCATGCCCTTGCCCAATGTCAGCTGGGATAGACTCCAGCCCCCCATGACCCCAAAATGGATAAGAAGCATACATAGTGGATAAAGGATGGATATTTTTAATTTTGTGTGATTCAATTATAATAGAATAGTAAAGAATACTCACCTCTGTCACTGGACCTGATACACCTGAGATTCTTTCTTCAGGACCTGCTTGTAAACAAAAAAGGGAATGAATAAATTTCCATACAAACCCATTTTACTAATGGTAGCACTTATTTACACTTTTCTTGATGTTGTGTCGTGACATCATAGCCCTATTAATGCCTCCAAGCCAACAGCTGAGGTCAAAGGTATTGTGTTTTACACTGCTCAGCCTTCTCCAAGTCCATCCAGCTGGTCATGGCATTGTGAACAAAATACCTCATGACCTCTTCAGGAACTTTGATTTGAACTTTGACCACATGTCCATTTAGATTCAAGGATTAGCTGATTAGATTTTAAGGGCCATAGGTCAAAGGTTAAGATCATGGAGATCATGGTTAACACTGTATCTCTAGAATGCTGAAGGGGGTTTTCTTTCAAATATGTACAAGTTTTCACTGTGAAAGAGAGACTAAGCAGATTTTTTTCAAGGTCATGAGCTTCTTGGTAACTCGGTTTGTGAACACGATACATTCAGGATGCTTCACAGGATTTTTTCAAACCTTGCGTTAAGATTAATTTGTTTTTCATAAACTTTCACACTATGGGCCATTTTAAAATCTGAAAATTATCAGGGGAGAAAGAAAATCATCATTTATCCAACAACAAGACTCAAACTGTTAACAACCACCTCTTATTTATATTTGTTGTTTTTTTATATATATATATATATATTTTTTTTTCAGAACATGATCTCTGATCTCTCTTAGCAAGCTTCATGCCTTTGACAGCAAAAATAATTTGTAAAAATCAACAATCAGGCTGCATGGAGAAATATTTAATAAAAGTCCCCAGTAAATTATCTATTAAGCCATGATCATGTTTTTCAGACAGAATTTAAACGTGAATAAAATCTGTTTTTTTTGCTTTTGCTATTTCCAGGATGAAACAAATGTAATGAAGCACTGAAGGTTTTAACTCTGCTCATGGTTTTTAAAAGACCAATCAGCCCACCTACAACACCACTGGGGTCCCAGCACTGGCCTAGAAAATAAGCTGATTAGATTTTGAAGGTCATGGGTCAGAATCCACCACCAATCTTTATTTCAGTCAATCTTTTATTGCATAGCACCAAATCAAGAAAAATGTTATCCAAAGACACTTCACAAAAGTGCTTTGAGTAGACAGATAGAGCAAAAAAGCACTGGTCAAGCTGAAGTCCATCAACCATAAACCAAAGAAGACTGAACCTAGGACAGAGCCCTGAGGGACACCGTTGCTCTGGTCCAGATAAGTAGCTTTTGAGTGTCAAACAAGGCAGCTTGGTAGTAGGAGAAATATATCCCTATAGCTTCCGTACTGGCTGTTTCCGCACAGATGCAGAGCTGATCCCTGTCATTATGGCTGATGTTAATGTAAATATCATGTACATCATACAATCCACTCCAAAATCCTGAACTATCCCTTTAAATCTAGAGGCTTGAGTATTGTGAGAAGTCCAGAGGCAGCAGCCATTAACGAATCATGAGATGTTAATAGTGATTATATGTACCATGAATTTTCCCATTTTTTATTTATTTACTAATTGATTTATTGATTACTGATGTACCTTAGACTGAAATACACACAGTCAGATTCAGACCATGTCAGTTCAGCATACCTGTGGATATACAGCTGGTTGTCTCCTTCTTTGTAAATGCTTTGTAAGCCAGGAAAACAGCCAGGATGGTCATAAAAGCCAAAGCTGCACTCAAGACATACACCAAAAGATCCTCTTCTTCATCATCTTCATCTATAGATTAACATTTGGACAGATTAGATATCAGATTTGATTAAATACATTTTCCTGACACTCTAGTTCAAGTCACTCACCTTTAATTTCCAGCTTGGTCCCGTTCCCCAACAGTACGTGTCCACATGAAGCAACAGCGCAGTGGTAGGTCCCAGCATGAGAACGACTCAGCTTCTCCATCTCCAAGCTGTAGACACAAGTGTGTGTTTGGGAGTCTACTTCCCTCTTACAGTCTTTGTTCATGCCTCCATGGGTGGAGATAAGTCCTGGATGAGCTTCTTGAGGGTTCTTCACCCAGTAAACTCTGAGGTCTCCATCACAGCTCCCAGTGAGGACCGTACAGTTCAGAGTCACAGAGGCTCCATGCTGGACCACTTCAGATTCAGACTGATGGATGATGGTTGGGACGTTAAATACTGAACTTGTTACATGGACGATGACGCCTCCTATAAAGTCAAATGTAAAAGAAAAGCCACTCATGCAGTGGTAAGTAGCTGAGTCTGATGGTTGGACATTTGTGATCTTCAGGTGATTTTTTCCTGGGCTGATGTCCAGTTTGAAGCGTGAATCCTTCTCAAAATCACCAATCATTGAGCCATTTTTGTCATGCTTGAAGAACTTAGACACCATCTCTGGTTTTTGTCCCAGACTTTCTTTAAACCAATAAAACATCACTGCTACGCTCTCCTGATAAAAACACTCCAAAGTCACATCTTCACCAATGCTAACTGATTTGAAATGTAGAGATGAGGACAGCTCCAAGGTCACTGAACCTGGAAAGGGAAAAAAATCAAGATTAAGGAAAATTATTATTAACTGAATAAAAAGACTGACAGCATTTTGTTAGATTTTGTGTAAAAGCAGTCAAAGCACTTCTAAGAGACATAACTCACCCATTCCTCAATGAGCAGACATGTCACATACAGAGCAAACTTCAGTCGAGTCATTTTGTTGAAGACACGCTGCATGGTGACTGAGGAGGGCTTCATACGATGTCTCCTTTACATAGACAAGGCTTTTTTTGATTGGCCAATCAGAAGTGCTCACATGGTAAGTGATCACACTTTAGGGGCCTGGTCCACATGAAAGGACTTGAATCTGATTTACAGTAGAATATAGGCGGAAATTTCCTGCCACCAAGGTGAGAAAACTTTTCCACTGTTTATTTTACAGAGTAAGGGTCTCTGTTCTTTGTTTCTGGTAAATATAAAAAGCATCTAAAAAGTCTGAAGGAAACACTGCTACACCTACTGTGGCAAAGTGAAGAGGAAGAAGCAGACTTAGACACAGAGCTGCAGTTCTGGCATCTGCCTTCATCACTGTTAGTCTCTAAACTTTTTAATTTCTACTTCAGGGTTTTGTTTTGTGATCTTTTTTGCCTCTATTTGGGCATAACAACTATGGCCAGGCAGGAAAAAAGAGAAAGTGGCAGCAAACAATTGGCAACCTGTCGCACTAGCTAAGAGTTCTGTGATTGATCTCAGTGTGGACTTCCCTATAAATCTAAGATGAAGCTTATAAAGCAAAAAGAAAAGACTCCAAAACACTCTGTAAACACAGAGTGGCCTTTTTAAATAGGCATGGTCATCCATCCATCCATTTTTATACTGCTTTTCCCTTTCAGGGTCGCAGGAGGCTGGAGCCTATCCCAGCTGACATTGGGCGAGAGGCGGGGTACACCCTGGACCGGTTGACAGGAGATTGCAAGGCCACACAAATAGACACAGACATCTATCCACACTTACACTAAGGGCAATTGAGAGTCACCATTTAATCTAATGAGCATTTTTGGTGTGTGGGAGGAAGCCAGAGTGCCCGGAGAGAACCCATGCATGCACATGAAGAACATGCAAACTCCATACAGAAAGGTCCAAACAACACAGGAAATGAACCAGCAACCGTTGTTGTGAGGGCACTTGCTCTACCCGAAATGGTCAAGTAGACCTTAAAAACAAACTTGGAGCATTTCATCATTGAGCCTTCATCAGGAAGTCATACAAACAGATGCTAGGCTACAGCAGGCCCTTTTTAAAGTGGTTCTTCACCAACAGGGTTTAGAGACTTGGTCAGCAGGAGCTGTGGAAACTTCCAGCAGATGTTGTTTATCAGGCCAATAGAGGCACCAACCAATGTTTTCAACTCGAAACCATTTATGACATGACACATAACAGATAAAAATTACAAAAAAAAATCATAATTTTGTTTTAAAGTTGGAGATATACAGATAAAGCCATTTTACATTCCCCCCTTTAGCTGATTGGGTCTTGGCTGGTCCCTGGCTGGTCCCTGGCTGGTCCCTGACGGGTCCATGACAGGGCCTGCCCACCCTGACAGACATTGATTGTTAACTCTGGGCCATATTTGGGTGAATTTGTGGTGTCAAGTTTGCTCCCAGTTGATTTGATTGATTTTAGTACCTAAGGAAAAGACTGATGCTATTTCATCTTGTGAGGAGAGCACCGTAATATGGAGACACCTTACAAATACATGAATGGGCGTGTTTCAATGGATTCTGGGTACACTTCCAGAGAAGTGGGGGGTGGATCTTTTATTCCTGTTAACTACATTGGCACGGATGCATGATGGCTACCGTGCGTCAGACAGCACATGAGTTGTTCATCTTGTCCGGAACTAATGGGGGCGCAGACACAGGCTGTAGTCCACATGTCAGTAGGATCAATGTAGAGGCATACATTGACAAGTGTGAGTGAAGCATTGACGGGCTCGCCCTCTGCTTTTTCTGGTGCGTCATCAGTTGTCAACAGATATTTGATGATGATATTGATTGAACAAACTCTGCTTAAATGAGTTACAGACATAGTTAAGACATTTTGGAGGTCAAAGGTTAATAATTAATCATTCTTTGTGAGTGAATTTGACAACTCATGAACACTTGAAGGGATTTTCATGAAATGAGTCCTCTTCTTCAGAATCAGCAGGTCAGGTTTTGATGGTTATGGGTCAAAGGTCAAGGTCACAGGCCTTATCATCATCCAATTGCTTGTGAACTCACTCTTGTGAGCACATTATCACAAGGAAAGTGTGGGGTATCTTCCTCCACTATTTCCAAGATTTCAACAGAGAGACATGGATGCAGTGGTTAAAATTCTGGAGGTCATAGGGCAAAAGTCAATGTCATCATTTCCTTGTGAATGCAGCCTTATGCTTATATTATTTGGTCTTACTTGCACAGCACTAATGTTTTTTAAATGGCAGCTGCACTTGCTTGGCCCCTCGAGGACCCTGAACAGCTCCTACCCCAAGTCATTCACCAGTGCAGCATTTTGAACATGTGTAATCCAAAGCAAACTTCTATCTTTCCTGTAAGTCATTTAGTTTCTAAAATTAAACACTCCAACCCTTTGTGTAGGTATGGACAACTCTATGTTCAACGGGAGCTGCTTCAGGCACACGTCAATGCCCAAAATAAAGCATGATTCAAGCTGTTTTCTTCTTCTATGATTTAGCTTTAAACAATTTTGTTTGATTGTTATTGTCCTTTTTAATGTTATTCACTTCCCCAGTCACTCTGTCTCTGAGCACCCCTTGTTTCAGAGATGGATCTTAAGGGAACGAGCATGAACTGTGCTTAAAAATAAAAACTGTTTGAGGAAAAGTTCAATGCTGTCTGTAACATCTTGTTGAGCTACTTTAAGTAGTTTTAACTATAAGTGGGGTTAATTATGAGGCACCATGTACTGCTATATACCAGCTTCCATCACCCGAGAATATCCCCGTCCCCCCAGGGTCAAAATTTGCAAGTTCCTTTCATGGCACTCAATTTTAATGATGCCATGGGCCTCTGGCAGCCTCACTTCAAAAAACCTCTTATGCTAAAGATCTTTTCGGTTAAACACACATCACGTCTATTGCTACACAATGAGTCTTTCCCTCTCAAACAAACACACAAACGGTGTGTGGATGGTAAATATTATTGCACAGCTTTATTAAACAGCAATACTTAGCCAAAAATGTCATTAGGCTTGGTTTGCTAAGCTGTAACACAGCCAACAATCAGTTTCATTCTGCTCTTTGGTTAGCTAGCTGTAGCATACTAAAACAGGGATTATGGAGAGATTGCAGGAACACCTGTCCACATACTATGCTTCTTCACTGTGGCCTAAAGGGAAGTACATGTCAAAGAAAATTAACTGAACTGATTGATAAATAGCCCACTGAGTCAAAGTCTCTCCTTGGTGGGATAAGATAAACTTGCATATTAGCTGGAACCACCTGATTCAGAGTCTGTAATCAGGCAGGATCCATTTTGCTAAGTTCCAATCTACAATGTTTGTGTTTCAGCCTAAGGCAGCACAGCGCAATCAGATTCTTTTAGAGCAGGAAGAGGTGGGAAGCTACGCATGAGAAGACAGCAGAGAGTGACTGCTTGTACAGATTAGCATAGATGCTAACAGCTTCAGTTTGGAGTTTTATCAGATCATCTTTATTACCTAGAGAACGAGTGACAACAGAACAAACTTCTCCATCAGAGGGATATTTTCAACTGCACTTCAGACATGTTTTGATGACATTTTATTTCACAATAAAATTTAGATTAAAATTAAAAAAACCAATGCAAAGAAACCATGTTACACGTTTTTCTAAATTTTATCCTCCTTGCTTGTACTAATGCAATTGTTAGACCTAATTTACTTGCACAGCAGCTGGATTTTCCAGATCCATACATGCCTCTAAACTGTAGACCTATCAATCAAGTTTTACAGAGTAAGACCTTAAGCACCAGATCTACAACAAATGCCTCAAAGATCCACCGGTAAATTATTGGTGACCCCTGCAAGAGATTGAGATGATTTGAGAAACAACATGCATTCACACAAAATTCCAAGGATTCACTGTTTTATGAGTCAGTCAACAACACATCAGCATAACTTAATCTTCATTATTTAATCAGAAACCAAAATCTTAAGAGCACAAACTACAAATGTGTTCATGTTTGCAGCTTTTCTAATCAGACAGAGCAAAACAGTGGAAACATTTCTGACCAAAGTTTACTGAGAGCTAAAGTTTTGACTCTAAACCACACTGTGATCAGGAAAAAACACCTCTGTGGTTGGCTGGTGGTGTGGGTTTAATTTCACTAAGAGAGGGTCTTCACTCTGCGACGTGCAACATCCACCTCCCTGCCCCTGCTTGTTTCCTGCACACCGCCTCAATTTTGAAGGTGTCATGTTTGATTGAAAACCTGCAGTCCACATACTTGATCATGCCTCCACTGACTTTAGAAAAGGGGCGCTGGGACTTTGATGCAAACACAAAAGAGCCAAGTTACAGTAAAAGGGAGTCACTGCTAACAAAGTTAATGATCAGAGAGTTTCTTCTTAAAAAATTTTCATGCATTAAGCAAACAGACACCAGCATGTTTCATTTTACAGTCCACCTTCAAGCACTAAGCCAGAGATCACGGATGTGAGCTTAGTGTGGACATGTGTTAAAGGGATAGTTCAAGTTTCTTGAAATGGGGTTGAAAAAGTACATGACACTGGCCTGAACACAAACCACAGTAACAAAGAT